>JAZAYU010000963.1:0-113905 GCA_038501625.1 Corbicula japonica
GTTGAAAGTTTCAAAGCTGTAGTATAAGTAGTATTGAAGTTATGGGTTTGTACAGTAGCTTGCACGCAAACTTTAACCTGAAATTCTAAGTCGAAAAAGGGCCATAATTTGATCAAAATGAAAGTTAGAGTTATGGTTCTTGGCATACACACATGGGACATGATGATGAACAAGTGTGCCAAGTTTTAAAGCTGTAGTATAGGTAGTATTGAAGTTATGAGTTTGTACAGTAGCTTGCACACAAACTTTAACCTGAAATTTTAAGTCAAAAAAGGGCCATAATTTGATCAAAATGAAAGTTAGAGTTATGGTTCTTGGCAAACACACTCGGGACATGATGATGAACAAGTGTGCCAAGTTTAAAAGCTGTAGCTATAGTAGTTTTTAAGATGTAGGTAGGTTGCACGTAAACTGTAACCAAAGCGGGACGGCGACGGCGACGCCGACGCCCAAGTGAGTACAATAGCTCGACATATTCTTCGAATAGTCGAGCTAAAAAGGCGTATTTACGAAGGAAAGGGGTTAAATGCTGAAACCAAGGTTCACAATCTTCAAAGACTGACAGGTGAGATACCTCATTGAAGAGTCTCATCATCTTCATGAAGGAGGCAGTGTCTCTCTCCTCTCCTGTAATGCTCTCTATCTCAGGCTCTATTCTCTTCAGGAACTCGTCTAGCTTCTCCAACATGTGTGTCACCTACAGGCAGAAATATCAACACTAGGCTAATACAGTAAAACCTTGCTATTCAGACCACCACTGAGTCTCTATCAAAGTGGTTTGAATAGTGGGTGGTCTTTTTTAGAGTGGAAAATAATGACAAACTGTAAAAGGGGAAAATTAAAAATGAATTCAGGTTTTCTTTGGTCATGTGATTCACAACAACATAAGTTCCTCGTCTTATCCATATTTCTTATCTGAGAGATGTTTGTGAAGATCCTTGTTGGCCTACCTGATCAGAGAGGTACTTTGTAAAGGTCCACATCCATTTAGCTGCGTATGTTGTGAGAACTTGTTTGATAGGTTGTAAGTCCACTCTTAGCCAGCCTACATTGTGGTGGTCCTCTAAACTCTGAATCTCATCCCGGGCAGTCTGCAATCAAAGTTCTTACCGTTTATAAAAATACATTTGCTGATTGATTTGAAAAAGCTACCAGTCTGACAATTGCTCAAGAAGCATGTGTTATGTTATGAAGGATCAAGTCCACTGAATGGACCATTTTCTGTTGCAACTGTTAAGATCTATTATTAAATTAAATAAAACAAATTATTTTCCACTCCCAAAACTTGAGGTTAAGGAAGATGGTACTGCAAAAGGAATTATTCAGGAAGACTGCTGGTGGAAGAGGCTCTGTAATACAACAAATGTACCTAAACAACAGTATTAAACAAGAGCTGTCAGAAGAGACAGCATGCTCGACTATTCGAATCATTTGAAACAAATGCAATTTGAAGATTAAAACAATAACAATGATGGCCATACATTCATGTGCAATCAGGAAAAATATTAACAAGTGAATGGTATGGGAGAAATTCATTTCAAATAACAGAAATAATTCCTTAATGTACCATAAATATTAAACTGAATAGGGGAATAACTATGAAATATTTCTGAATTTGTTAGAAAACTTGTTAGTAATTTTTTATTAGAGACATTTACTTTTAGTCAAATATCAATCACTTCAGTTCAGTAATGTTACAGAAAAAGAACTGAAATGAAAATATAATGGAAGTTTGAAGTTGATACCTTAAGTATTTGCAAAGTTATCGATGAAGTGCACTTAAGTGAAAATATAAGTGAAACTAGAAATATGTCCATAGGACACGGATGCCCCCGCTATGCATCGTTTTCAGACACTCAAGTGCAATGATGGGAATAATAGCATTTCAAAGACAGTGATGTTCGAGTAATTATAAGAATATGGATAAACTTGCAGATCAAGTAAATTATTTGTATTTGTAGCACTGTTGTCTTCTCATTACGGAAATGTCTGTGAAGAAGTTGGTGGTAATGCATGCAATGTCATAGTGAACATTTGTGCCAAGTTATTTTGAAATCCCTTCATTCATAAAGAAGTTATAGCCCGAACAAGTAAATTCAAGTTTTAGTAACCGTGACCTTGACCTTGGATTTACAGGCATGGGTAATGTATGCAACACACCGCCTTGTCATGGTGAACATTTGTGCCAAGTTATTTTGAAAACCATCCATTCAAAACAAAGTTGTAGCACGGACAAGAAAATTCTATTTTTAGTAACAGTGACCTTGACCTTGGACCTACAGGCATGGACATGGTACACGACTCACCACCTTGTCATGGTGAACATTTCTGCCTAGTTATTTTGAAATTACTCTTAGACTATTCCTAACGTAGTTACAACCCTGACAAGAAAATTCTATTTTAGTACAATGACCTTGACCTTGGACCTACAGGCATGGGCATGGTACGGGACACACCACCTTGTCATGATGAACATTTGTGTCAAGTTATTTTGAAATCACTCTATTCCTAACGAAGTTACAGTTCGGAAAAGTGAATTCTATTTTTAGTTACAGTGACCTTGACCTACAGGCATGGACATGGTACGCGATACACCGCCCTGTCATGGTGAACATTTGTGTCAAGTTATTTTGAAATCCCTCCATTTATAATGAAGTTACAGCCCGGACAAGAAAATTCTATTTTTAGTAACAGTGACCTTGACCTTGGACCTTCAGGGTTGGGTATTGTGTGGACACACTGCCTTGTCATAGTGAACATTTGTGCAAAGTTATTTTGAAATCCCTCCATTCATAACAAAGTAACAGCCCGGACAAGAAAATTCTATTTTTAGTAACAGTGACCTTGACCTTCGACCTACAGGCTTGGGCATGTACGTGACACACCGTCTTGATATGGTGAACAATTATACCAAGTTATTTAAAAATCCAATAAGAAATAACAAAGTTATAGAGCGGACACGATTTTGCATGAAAATTCTATTTTAGTAACAGTGACCTTGACCTTGGACCTACAGGCATGGGTATTGTACGCGACACACTGCCTTGTCATGGTGAACATTTGTGCCAAGTTATTTTGAAATCCCTCCATTCATAACGAAGTTAAGGGCCAAGTGTATATTTTGCTTAACACAAAATGTAAGTGAAAAAGGGGCATAATTTGAAAAATATTGGAAGCAGGGTTATGGGTCTTGTTGGTTATGATGTAGATTTTGATGGTGAAAATATATTTCAAGTTTCAAGGCAATATCTCAAGTAGTTTTAAAGTTATGGGCAAAATGCATATTTTGCTTAACACAAAATATAAGAAAAAAGGGACATAACTTGAAATATATTGACAGCAGAGTTATGGGTCTTGTTGGTAATGATGTAGAATTTGATGGTGAATATATATTCCAAGTTTCAAGTTGATATCTCAAGTAGTTTATAACTTATGGACCAAAGTGCATATTTTCCTTAACGCAAAATTTAAGTGAAAAAGGGGCATAACTTGAAAAATATTTGTAGCAGAGTTATGGGTGTTGTTGGTAATGATGTAGAATTTGATGGTGAATATATATTCCAAGTTTCAAGTTGATATCATAAGTAGTTTTCAAGTTATGGACCAAAGTGCATTTTTTGTTTAACGGACGCCGACGCCGACACCGACGCCGACGCCGACACCGGGGCGAGTAGGATAGCTCCCCTATTCTTCGAATAGTCGAGCTAAAAATGAAAAAAAAGCTTACAGAAACTGTAATACTAAGGACCAACTATTAACCATTTTTTTCAAGGTTTTGTCATATGTACAAACAGTGTTGATCCAGTTTAGCTTGCACATACATGATGTCTGATCAGGATCTACACTGTTCATTTCTTGGTCAGATATAAAGATTCAAAAAGTGAACAATGTTAATCCTGATCAGATGGCATGGATGTGCCAGCTTATCTGGATCTAAACTGTTGGCCTATGAGATAACAGCCAGATCCGATGGAGTAAAGGGTCAACACTCTTGACAACACATAACTTTCCTTACCCTATAGATCTCTATCTCGGCATCGAATTCGTCCAGTGAGGGGACATTGGAAGGCATGTTAGCCTGTGCATGTTTAGGAGTCAGGAATGTTCTTTCTGCCGTACCCATCAAGCCTGCAGACTGTATACTGCTGGTGGAAGAGGCTCTGTAAACAGGCACAATATATAATTGATAATGCAACTTTGCCAAACAATAATCCTAAAACAGAACATTTTTAACTTTGTGAAATCTGACACTCCTTGACTACACGAGGTTAAAAAATTTCTGTAAAAAAATCAAATTAAAAATGAATGGACTGGCCCAAACTGAAAAAAGGTGTGTCAATTAGATTAGTTCAGCAAGAAGGTTAAATGATGAAATCTCACCTTGAAACAGTCCTTGATCTTTCTGCCATTTGTTGCCTAACACTGCCAGCGTGGGTTCGATGTGGACTGCGAAGGGGATTAGGGGTTAGGTTACCACGAAGAAACTCGTCAAATGTTATGTTTACATCTTGTAACCAGAGGAAGGCATAGTCGCTGAAGATTTCCAACAGTTTCTGAAATCAAACAATCCTTGAGGATAGTATAATGACAGAACAAGGTAAGTTCTAAAAATTCTTAAGTAATGAAAACAGAATCAATGGTTGTTTACTCTCTGTTATTATATTTTCATTCATCTATCACTTTGCTCTAACATTATTCTTTCTTGACAATATTCATTATGCATGTTCACTTTCTGTTTTTTATATTTTCATTAATCTAACACTTTCCTCTAATAGTTTTATTTCTTGAAACTATTCATTTTGCAATACAATACTTTCTCCTGGGCTTGGCTACAGTAAAAACTGCTTACAAACTCTGGAATGTGAACAATGTTAAGACTTGTGATATAGACATGCCACCATGTGCTGCAAACCCTGTTGTCAACATTGTCATTTCAACAGCCATTTCAAAAAGCCCTTATATCACCTTGGTAAAAACTGAGAATATTTAAAATGTTCAAAAGAGAATTGTATCAGTAAGTTATTGCATTCATTTGAGTTGTTAAACATAATCTTAAAGTCTTGAGGGAATCATATAAAACCCAAATGTATTTCATACCCTGACGATCACACTATTGATTTTCATTTTTAATCCTTAAATAAGCAAACCTTGCATTCTTCTCCATTTTCCTCGACCAGTTTGTTGATGTCAATGAGAAGTTGTTTCACTTCCTCATCAGCTGATATATAGTCCTGGTACGTGCCCTGCAATCAATTATGTTACAATTATTGTCTGACTAGGAATTCAATATCCAAATCTACAGAGCTGATCTAAGATATATTCAACAAGGTTGATGTCATTTTTATTTTATGAATGATAAATTTAATAAACAGGAAGATGCCACAATGCTAAAAACCACTGGCAGGTTATCTATTTAAATTATAAGTGAAAAAGGGGCATAACTATGACAAAATACAATCAAGAGTTAACAAACTTGTCCTGATAATTGCTACTAAGATGACAGACAAATATGTTATGTTTCAAAGGTCTACCTTTAATGGTTAGTGAGAAAAAGTGAACTTAAACAAACAACATACCCCAGTCTAATAACCAAGGCACAAGATCATAAAACTAAATCAGGAGATCAGTCACAACTCTTGAGCATCTGATTGGCTGAATGGCGACCAGTCACCATTTCAGCCAAGCAGATGCTCAAGAGTTGAGACTGGTCTCCAATCTCAGTTTTATGATCTTGGGTCCTGGGTTTTCCAAAGAAAACCTGGCTTAAAATTACAAAAAATATGGCATGTAACTTTCATCAGAAATTATAACAGGTATTATTACAATTGCACACCATGCTCTTGCTTTAAACAACTTCATTTTTCTGTTCACAAATGAGCATCAAGTTCCTGGCCGCTGACACATCCGTGCTATCTGATCTGACTCAGATGTGCTGGCTGATCTGGATCTACACTATTTCCCTTTGTGATAATAGCCATATTCTTTGGAGTAAAAAGTATTTCTTCCTATACTAAAGCTTTCCCCAGTATCCTGGCTCTGCCATAAGCATACTTTAGGCCCGAGCATGATGACCAATCTCCATCTGGCCAGAAAACCATCGAGCCACTGGTGAACAAGCTCCTGAACACTGATCACTGACGTCGACTGATCTAACGGAGGTCGGAATGCCACACGGTTGTCTATCAACTCAAGTCGTATAGTCAGAATGGGAATGATTGTATCATCATCCTTTAACAAAAAAGACATGGTGTATTTCAGTTATCATCAATACAATAAAATAATGTGTATTTTTTGTAAGATGAAGATGTTTTCTCTATTTGCAATGGGTAATTACATGATGAAAATAAAAAAATAGTGTCAATTTCATTTATAAGGCTTCATCTACATGAATACAACGAGATTGTCAATTTAAGTCACTAATTTTTTAACAATAAGTACTGTACTCGGGACAAACCACAAAAATAATGGTTCTCAAAATAAACATATTTTATGAAAATAGTAGTATGCAATTTTAGTGCTTTCCAGATGAAGCTCTTACAGTCATCTTTTTAATCTTTTCAATTTACCAACTCCACCAATACTTATTCAGACACACAGAAAACATGATTTCAAGGTACAGTACAATGGCAGAGCAATAATTTTATAATTTTTTCACTAATGCACTTCTTGTTTTTGCCATTATGCCAGAAACATAAATAAACTTCTCGACATCTTGCTACCAAACAAAAACAAAATTTAAACATAACCAACCAAAAGATATTTCTACAAGAGGGTCCAAGGGACCCTGGGTCGCTCACCTGCGAACATCTGTTCAATGGTTTGGACAAAAATTAAGACCACTAGAGTGGGTACAAACTTTTTCTATAATTTGACCTAGTGACCTAGATTTCAAGGTCACATGACCCAGTTTGGAACTTGACCAAGATATCATCGAGATAAACATTCTGACCAAGTTTGAAGAAGATCACATCAAAATTAAGACCGCTAGAGTGCGGACAAGCTTTTTCTACAATTAGACCTAGTGACCTAAATTTCAAGGTTACATGACTCAGTTTCGAACATGACCTAGATATTATTGGAATAAACATTCTGACCAAGTTTGAAGAAGATCTGAAAATAATTACGACCACTAGAGTGCTAACAAGCTTTTTCTATAATTTGGCCTAGTGACCTAAATTTCAAAGTCACATGACCCAGTTTCGAACTTGACCTAGATATCATTGGGATAAACATTCTGACCAAGTCTGAAGAAGATTAGACTAAAATTACGACCACTTGAGTGTGGACAAACTTTTTCTATAATTTGACCTAGTGACCTAGATTTCAAGGTCACATGATCCAGTTTCAAACTAGACCTAGATATCATTGGAATAAACATTCTGACCAAGTTTAAAGAAGAACGGACCAAAATTACAACCGCTAGAGTGCAGACTAGCTTTCTTTTAATTTGACCTAGTGACCTAGTTCTAAGGGTCACATGACCCAGTTACGAACTTGACCTAGATATCATTAAGATAAACATTCTGTTCAAGTTTAAAGAAGATTGCACTAAAATTAAGGCTGCTAGATTGCGGACAAGCTTTTTCTATAATTTGACCCAGTGACCTAGATTTCAAGGTCATATGACCCAGTTTCGAACTTGACCTAGATATCATTGAGATAAACATTCTGACCAAGTTTGAAGAAGATTGCATCAAAATTTAGACCGCTAGAGTGCGGACAAGCTTTTTCTATAATTTGACCTAGTGACCTAAATTTCAAGGTTACATGACCCAGTTTCGAACATGACCTAGATATTATTGGGATAAACATTCTGACCAAGTTTGAAGAAGATCTGACCAAAATTACAACCACTAGAGTGCCGACAAGCTTTTTCTATAATTTGAACTAGTGACCTAGATTTCAAGGTCACATGACCCAGTTTCAAACTTGACCAAGATATCATTGGGATAAACATTCTGACCAAGTTTGAAGAAGATCGGACCAAAATTACGACCACTAGAGTGCGGACAAGCTTTTTCTATAATTTGACCTAGTGACCTAGATTTCAAGGTCACATGACCCAGTTTCCAACTTGACCTAGATATCATTAGGATTAACATTCTGACCAAGTTTAAAGAAGAACGGACCAAAATTACAACCGCTAGAGTGCAGACAAGCTTTTCCTTTAATTTGACCTAGTGACCTAGTTTTAAGGGTCACATGACCCAGTAAAGAACTTGACCTAGATATCATTAAGATAAACATTCTGACCAAGTTTAAAGAAGATTGCACCAAAATTACGACCACTAGAGTGCGGACAAGCTTTTTCTATAATTTGACCTAGTGACCTAGATTTCAAGGTCACATGACCCAGTTTTGAACTTGACCTAGATATTATTGGGATAAACATTCTGACCAAGTTTGAAGAAGATCGGACCAAAATTACGACCACTAGAGTGCGGACAAGCTTTTTCTATAATTTGACCTAGTGACCTAGATTTCAAAGTCACATGACCCAGTTTCGAACTTGACCTAGATATCATTGCGATAAACATTCTGACCAAGTTTGAAGAAGAACGGATCAAAATTACAACTGCTAGAGTGCAGACAAGCTTTTTCTTTAATTTGACCTAGTGACCTAGTTTTAAGGGTCACATGACCTAGTTTCGAACTTGACCTAGATATCATTGAGATAAACATTCTGACCAAGTTTGAAGAAGATTGGACCAAAATTCTGTCCGCTAGAGTGCGGACAACAATTGTGAACGGACGGACGGACGGACGGACGACGGACGACGGACCAACCCCCCTCACAAAAGCTCACCCAGTCACTACGTGACAGGTGAGCTAAAAACATGTACCTCTCCCCCTCCTCAACAAACACGAACTGAATATTAATCAGCTTTTTTTAATTGAAGGTCACTGTGACCTTGACCTTCTTACCTCAAAATCAATAAGGGTTATCTACCTGTGATGACAGATCCCCCTTCCAAATCTGAGGACTGTATGTCAAATTGTTTCTAGTTATTTATTAGATAAGCCTGTTTACAAATCAACCAATATGTGCTCAGCAGTACAGCCCTGCTTCTTTGAAGGTGGACATACACATTTTCTTTGCATTACATATGACTACTTTGTACAAGTTCAAACACTAAAATTAACTGACCTCAGCCATGTTGGCTTGTACAAGGTTGTTGAGCATGGTTTTGAGACTGGTTAATGTTGCTTGTTTCAGACCATCTAACACTATGGCATCTATGTAGTCTATGAAATCCTGCCAGGCTGGGGACGCCTGTGATATCTGTACTGCCTGCAATAACATCATTTTTATAAGTTGATTAATCACAGAATTGTCAAGAAAACTGACTTTTAATGATTATTTACAATTTATATGCAAATTACGATATTTTATCACACAATGAAAGCTGTTATTTCTAGCAAGTCACGTATTTAGGAAACATACTTCACACTGCATTTTCTTTGGAAAGCACTAAGACATGTTTTTTTAGGAAGTGCCACCCATGCAAGAAAATTAATAACATTGATCTTGCCTTCCTGATGATCTCCAACACTGGTAAAACTTTAAAACTGGCAGTCAAATAAAAATAAAGGACAATGTGGGCTTTGTATTTCAACCCAATGTTGAAGTCTGGTCAGTCTAATGAAGATCACAATTTCAAATGCATCTTTTCGCATAAGAATGAAGCTTACTTGGTGAAGTTTACATATTACTTACCTCAAAAGAGTTGAGAACCAGAGTGTGTATCTTGTGTCCTGAAGGAACCACCAAACTTTCATGATCATCCGTCAGTCTCCTGTAATATTATGAATGTCCTAAATCTTTATACTATACAATATAGTTTTAAACAGTATGGTAAACTCTGTGATATAAAACAATTTTTGTCAATTTGTTCTTAAGATGTGCTCATAAATACTGTGCTACTGTAATCAATATTAATGAACATACTGCATTCTCAATTTATCACTTATCTTATGATTTTAGATAAAGAAGGCGTCCATAAACGGCCTCTTCTCAAGAAGAAAAATAAGGCCTGAAAGTCTTCATTTTCACATTATATAAATGAGATTGATCTCCCCTTTTATTTCTATTGGCAAGGTGGTTTAAACAAGCTAGTAAAAGGATTGTTTGTGATGGTCAGGTATTGCATCCAATCATTGCATCTTTCAAATCAATGAGATCAAACTAAACAAATCTGAAATGGACTCCTGCATAAATACTTAACTCTTTAATTCACAGATACACAGACACACCTTTATCACATGGGAGAACTATCTAGATCAAGATCAGCTGGCTGATCTACAACTACACAGTTAATCTATGTGATCATAGTCAAATATATGGTGTAAAGGGTTAAACAGTGTGAAGCAATTAAACAGATTCCAAACTTACGCCTGCATTCCCAGCAACTCTTCCATGGAATACGACAATCTGGAATCCCGAGCAGAGAAAACATCAAGAGTGCCCTTCGACCATGAGATTGTGATTTCAGCAATCTCGTGAGAGTTGGTTTGTACCACATCAAGATTTTGGTGAACATCCACACATACTAGGGCCATGGCTTGTTCAATGAAGTCAGCAGATTCCTTCATCTTCCATGTGAACTCTTGTAGCCCTTGTTCAAACAGCTACAAAACCAACGATTTTTAATAAAGATCTAATACAGATATTTCTGTGCCAGCCGATATGAAATCTACACTGTTGGCATATGTGATAAAACACATATATACAGAGAGAGAATGCAGGTAAATGATATGACCTACTTCATAATTTAGACAACAACAGTGAATGTTTTGCAACAAAATGGATACACAAAGAGGGTTGATCACAATGCATGCACTATTATACTTAAAACCTTTTATTTTGAATAAACAGATAGTCTTAATTAATAATAAAATGTAAAAATTAGCATTGTTTTTTATTGTAAGAAATACATTGCTGTAGAAGCATTTGAGACTGTCATTCTATATGAAGATAATCTGTGTTCACAGATCTTACAAAATATATTTCCTTATTTGTGGTACCAACACCTTTGTTCTTTATTAAGGTAGTCTAACTGTAATGCTTTCCCGCGCATATATTTGCGACGTCGTCAAACATCGGCTCGCTTTCGGTGACTTCCGACGCTACTCGTCAGAGCCGATAGTAACCGAAGCGACATCGATTATTGTCGACTGTTAGTGACAGTTAGCCGAGTATTCCCGACATTCGAGAAAAAAGCGCGGGAAATCATTACAGTTAGACTACCTTAAAACTATTCAGCTTGTGCAAACAATAATTTTACTACTTTCATTAAAATGTTAGGACAATGGTGTGGTGGGTAAACTCATTAATTCTACTCACAATATCAATTTTGGCAAGTTTTCTTTCAAACAACGGTTTCTCAAACTGAGTCATAGTCCTCATGATGGTGTTATACTTCGACACAATTGTTTCAAGCCTGGTTGCAGTCACACGAAGCTCGAATGGATTACTGTTCCTGAGAAGCTCCTTGGCTGCCTCGGGTAACCGGATGTTGAATGGTTCCTGGCTCAGGTAATGGGTTTCTTTGAGCAGCAGTAGCAGCTGTGGGTCCAGGTTAACATGGACAACTTGTGGCCGCACATCAATGTCCTCATCATACTCTTCGGCAATCTGACATTTTGTATAACAATTATATTACTTTTCTTAACAATTATATTACAAAATATATAGAAGTATATCATTTAATAGAGTCATAATATGCCAATATAATGAGTTTTCACAATGTTGAGGTAATTTCTTGAAATGATGTCATTCAAATTTAGCAGATGACGTTGCTTATTGTGCACATTGTAACGGTTAGAAAGTCAGTAAGTATGACATTGCAAATATACACAACTGGCAGTATGTCCTCAATATTATATCATGTTCTGCAAATAGTAACGTGATAAAAGCAAGATTTAACGCCACTTCCCCATTAGGCTAGAATATCTAGTACATGCTAATGACTTACCAACAATGGTTGTTTTAATCTCATAGTAAGTTCTGCAGCAATGTTTCTCTGCCATTCCACTGTTACTATGGACTCATACCTGGAAAATATAAACAAGAAATGGTTATTTAACCCTTTCCTACATAGACATACCTTTATAGCATGGACGAACAGTGTAGATCAAGATCAGCAGGAACATCCATGCTCTCTGAACAGGATCTGCACTGTTCGCTTTATGATTCTTTAGGTTATTTCTGACCAAAATGTGACCAGTGCAGATCCTGATCAGACTGCACGGATCTGCCGGCTGATCTGGATCTACACTGGTCACAAACATGTAAAAATGCATATATATAGAAGAAAGGGTAAATTATGTTATCTTTCCATAATGTTTTAGTTAGTAAACAGTAATAAAGTAACCTTATGCACTTCATATGGTTCCAATCATTACATGAATGGCTGTAACAAACACAAAACAAGAAACTAGTTAAAAGACAGAAGATCTAAATAAACTTGTCGCATAATGATATTGGTTAAATGAACTTAAATCATACCTAACTAGTCCTGCTTTTAATCCAAAATGTATCGTAATTGCTACCAGTAACGGCAACTATAATGAACTAGGTGACTAACAGAGCAGACAAGACCAGACATACAGTTATATTAGTCAGAGTTATATATACTGAGAAAGGAATCAAGGCCATACATACTGCAAACTAGAATTACCAAAATCCCTGCACACATTACTTCCCCTTACAGTAAAACAAACCATCTTTTTCTCAACAAATTATAGCTCCAGCAGAGCCAAGTCTTCAACTTTCATTGTTTTTTTTCTAATATCTATCAAAAACTTAATGGTTTACTGAAAAAGAAATAAAAGAAATGTCAGTTTTAATATGAAAGAATGTTCATTTAAATAAATTTTACCATGAACATGTTTTAAAATGCAAAACCATTATTTCCATCTTTAAATGGCATTTTTGAAATGTTTGTGGCACCCAAGGGCAGATCAAGAGGGTTGCTCAAACTCTCTTTTTTGGGAGCAATATTTAATCTTCATGGGGATTTCAGCCAGAAAGCAAGAAATTATGATGGCCACAACAACAAGAATGCCCCGATCAGACCCCCATTTCTAGAAATCTTGCATCCTACCCTGGTGGTAGCATTGTATTGTTAACTCAAAGGCCGACTGAGTTAGAGTTTATAAAACTGCTTACTCTTCCAATTCCCTGAACACCTCAGTGTAGTTGTCCTTCATTTGCCAACCTGCATCTCCTTCTAGTGAGTGTGGACTCACCCTCTTCATCTTCTCCATCGGTCTCTATAACAGTAACGTTTATCAATCACCAACAATGGGAAACAGTGGCTAAAATCAAAGCTAATTTTTTCTACTGCGGCAGCATTTTAATTCATGCAGGTTTAATATATTTGTTTAGTGCTGGGGCAAGAAATAAAACCCTAGTGATATTACACTGTGAAGTAATGCAGTTGCATGCATTCATGTCCATGAATATACATGTATGTGATTTTCAATTTTGAATGAAAGTTTGCCCCTTTAAAATCAAATGATACCACAGTGAGTACCTTGCGTTATGTTTATTGAACTTATATATTAAGCTAAGAAAATTATTAACAGGGCACTTCAGCAAAGCTGTTTATTCATTTATTTATTATTAGTGTTGTGTTAAGCAAAGAACTTTGCACAGGAATGATCATCCGATTAGTTGTTTTACAAACATATTCAATGAAAAAAGTAATTTGATAACTGCAGTACAAGTGGAACAGTAAAACATTTTTATATGGCATACAGAGTGCTGGAGTCTGATGGAGGTTTTCCAACTATTTTAAAATCTTAAATACTAGCAAGAAAAATGTAAAAGCTGGACAAAGGTGGCCTTTCTTTATGACATAAATAAAACAAAAATTGTCAGCATCATGTCTAACAACACATTAGCTGATAGAACAGTTCAAGTCCACCAAGGCATTTCTTAATTGAAAAGTTGTTTATAAAAATGAAAAATAAAAACAACATATAAATGTGGAAAACTCACTGATTGCAAGTATTAAAATGCTGATCAAAATATTCTGATGTTTACTTATTATATGAGTGGGTGTTGGATTCTTCTTATCAGCACAGTGAGGTGAAATTTGTGCCAAGTCATTTGAAAATTGTACACAGGTGAAATATGCATATCAGGAATGGCAACATCCAGAAGATACAGCCTCCTCACACAGCCAAAAGATAGAGAGGAAAAGAGAGCAAAGGTTATCAAATGATCAATTTCAAAATACACACCAAACATTTAATGACTAGATGGGTGTTCAGTTGAACACTTGTGTCGCCCTCTGGTACAAGTCGGAAAAAAATGCAAGTTCAAAAAGGGGAATAACTCCATCTTGACCGAAACAACATCTCATCATCACGAGTGTGTTGTCTTGAGCAATATAATTTGGAAGTTTCATGAAGAAATATTGAGAAATGGCAAAGTTATAGCCAACATTAAGTTTTCGTGTAAAAATCCAAGTACAAAAAAGGGGCATAACTACAACAAATATGACATTGACCTAAAGAATTTGGCATCATAATGAGCATGTTGTCATAAGCAATATAATTTGAAAGTTTCATGAAGAAGTATAGAGAAATGGCAAAGTTATAGCCACGATTAAGTTTTCACGACAAAATATAAGTATGAAAAGGGGCATAACTTTGTGGCATGTGACCTTGACCTAAAGATTTTAGTATCATGAAGGCCGTGTTGTTGTTAGCAATATATTTTGAAAGTTTGATGAAGAAATGTTAAGAAATGGCAAAGTTTTAGCCAACGTTAAGTTTTCATGACGAAAAAGGGGCATAACTCCATCAAATGTGACCTTGACCTAAAGAATTTGGCATCATGACCGTGTTGTCATAAGCAGTATGATTTGAAAGTTTGATGAAGAAATATTAAGAAATGGCAAAGTTTTAGCCAACGTTAAGTTTTCGTTACGAAAAAGGGGCATAACTCCATCAAATGTGACCTTGACCTAAAGAATTTGGCATCATCATGACCGTGTTGTCATAAGCAGTATGATTTGAAAGTTTGATGAAGAAATATTAAGAAATGGCAAAGTTTTAGCCAACGTTAAGTTTTCGTTACGAAAAAGGGGCATAACTCCATCAAATGTGACCTTGACCTAAAGAATTTGGCATCATCATGACCGTGTTGTCATAAGCAGTATAATTTAAAAGTTTTATGAAGAAATATTAAGAAATGGCAAGGTAATAGCCAACGTTAAATTTTCATGACCAAAAAGGGGCATAACCCTATCAAATGTGACCTTGACCTAAAGAATTTGGCATCACATGACCGTGTTGTCATAAGCAGTATAATTTGAAAGTTTGATAAAAAAAAAAAAAGTATTTTTTTTTTTTTTTTTCTAACACTTTGTAACAGTAAAATATATCATCACAATCTTATCACACTGGTACCATATATAGTAACTACTAACATGTATGTATACGGCAACATGAAAAAGGGAGAAAAATGGCAACTGTGCGTCTGGTTTTACTACTTCAGAGATCTACAATATCACAACGAGAGGCATGATCGAGAACACTCTCTGACATTATCATCATGTAGTTCCATTTTCTTATTCTGTCCGCAGAAAGACTGTCATCATTAGTCTGAAAACTTGTCTACTTTGAGTGTTTAAATACAATACAGACTGAAGGTTATAAAACTGAGATTAGAAACCAGTCTCAAATCTCAAGCATCTGATTGGCTGAAATGGCAACCAGTTCACAGCAATCTACACTAATAGCAAACTTGATTATGCTTTCATCCTGCAAAGTTTGAAGACTGTGTCAAATGGTACTTAATGTTACTTAAACAAAACAGATTTGTCTTTAATGAGCCTGTGACTTGATACTTTGAACCCTTAAAGTAGTACATCTACTACTGGAGTCCAATCATATCTTGTGCAGTTTAAAGTAGAGCTGTCATTGATATGGATTGAAGCGTATCGACGATATCGATATATCGTGAAAAAAATATCACCGATACTTCGATATATATCGATACATACAATGCATTACTATTAATACCATTTTTACAATTTCTGTTGTCATTAGTTGTAAATTTGTCATGTATTATATACATCCTGCAGTAAATTGGTATGTAGTTTGTAAGAATGATTTGTATCTATTAATCTATTAAAAATAAGGATGCATCACAAGTTATTGTTTGTTTTATTATCTTCTTCAAACGGGTGAGTTTTTTGGTAAAACAAATGAAAAAACTAAAGCAACGCCTGACCTGCCATGACTTACAATAAGATGCTTCATATGACTAGTAAAAAGGTAAAAACTTGCATTGAAACAAATGCAACAGTGCAACATAAAAATGAATGAAAAATAAAAATAAACCTTGGTAAATGTACATTTTCATTTTGTACATTACCTTATCTGACTAGAATGTGTAATAATCACCAGAATTTGCCAGAAATAAAATAAATGGTCAACTGCAGTTTCGGCGTCCGCCATTTGTTTATAATCGTAATGGCATAGTCTAAAACATTCACTTTCCAGTCCACGGAAATTGGCATTTGCCATTCCTGTTCACTCTAAATAAAAAAAATATGGCATGAAAACTTTCTTTACAGTCCATTTGGAAGTATTTTATTAATAATTAATACATTAATTTTGCTTTTAATTTGAACGGCTTGTGACTCTGCATATAGACTCTGCAAAGATGTACCTCCTGTAGACTACGGCTATTTAGTCGCTATTTCGTCAATGGCTTAGACTTATCCGTTTATATTTTGACAGCGCACCTGTTTCCGCTCACGATAGACGTTTCGTCTGGCAAATTTTGACACTTATTTTTTACCTATGTAGGCTGCGTTATCGATATTTCAAAATGTGAATCGATAATTCATCGGGAAAAAAATATCGTCGATACGCCGATATTGTAGGAATCGATGACAGCTCTAGTTTAAAGACCCTGAGTTAACTGGCTCTTGGGATGTTTGAGCAGAAACACATGTGACATTAACAGCCTGTGACGTTGACCTTAAACTTGGTGACTCTCTTACTTTACCCACCAAAAGTGAAAGGTGGTATTAATATGATAAATAGGCTAACAGTCAATTATATAAATTCATTAGGTATAGGGTAAATGACACATTATGAGCAAAAAATGAAGACAACTTCTATATTAACGCAACATGGAGTGACCTTTGACCGGGTGATTGTTCTCTTTACAAACACTCGGTAAACCATCATCTTTGACAAATAATTGAAAAGTTCTGTGCCACTAAGGTTTCCCAGTACAGAAAAATTTGTCTGTGTGTGTCAGTTGAGACAGTGTCTACAGCTAACGTTGCCAATTAAATGGATTGACAAATGCCATAGGTAAATCGTGGGATCACTGCGATGCCACATGAGTCATTTCCTGGAATAAACTGTCTGTAATCTGACACACATATTTTACATGAAACTTCATTTATTTCTTTATATACTGTTATTTTATTAATGCCAACATCTGCATAGTTAAATTAAATGATAAACATTTTGTCAAAGCTAATAAAAAAAAAATTGTTATACAAGTTAAAAATTATTAGAAGTTTTTATAACATAAATTGGTCATACTCTGGAACAGTGTGCACAAAATGAAGTTCTGCAAAATGAAGTCTCAGATCAGTGTATATACTGCAATAACTGCTTGCTGCAAACACCCTTTATGTAATATATGGATAGACACAAATGTAGTAGATTTATTACTTAAAATTTTTTTACTATGAAAAATTGACACCATGCAAGAATTTTTTACATGTGTGCTGTTTGGACAGGAAATTCGAGCAATAAGGCACTGTTTTAGAGTAAACCCTTCATGCCATTTATTTTTATGTGGGTTTAATCAAATTTTCAAACAGCAGGCCTACCAAATCTCCGGATTTTATCCAGAATCTCAGGATTTTAAGTTACTTCTCCGGATCTCCGGATTTATAGTCAAAATCTTCGAATTTCTATGAAATTGCAAAACATATAGATAAATTAAACCTAATTAAAAATTTTTGCAATAAACGTAATAGTTATTCTACTGCAGTCGCACATTTCCTGTTTATTACTAGATAACGAGATGACGAGGTCATGGTCAGTTACATGCAGTCTCAATGCCTCAAGCAATAACCGTGTGTCATAAACGAAACAAGGGCCTCGATGTTTCACCTGCCTTTATCTTTTTCACTGCATGTTCATTCTAATATTGTCAAAAGCAGGTCTTAACAGTTAAAAAATGAATGGTAAAAATAGAAGTCATTTTAAAACATGTTCTTCAACCATTTCTAACAAAATCGGCAAAAATCATTTATAAAATTCTTTGAAGAATATAATTACAATGAAAACTATCAGAAAATCCTCATCATCATCATCATCATCATTATCATCATTTTTGTTCAGTAACAGTCATAGTAAAGAGGAGAAACAAAACATAAAAAGAACAACAACAACAACATCATCATCATCGTCGTCATCATCATTGACATATTCAGACAAAATCTCCGGATTTTTAATGAAGAAGTTTTGGCAGGCCTGAAACAGTGTAAATCCAGATCAGCAGGTACATCAGTGCTAAACTGATTATGATCCACACTCCTTGGTCAGAAATAACCTTATGAATCACAAATCAAACAGAATAGATCCTGATCAGATGGCTTGGATGAGCTGACCTGGATTTTCACTGTTTGCCAAAGGATAACTGCCAAGTTCCATAGAGAAAAGAAGTGTTAACCTTCAACAAATGCAAAAGTTTCACTGAACTTCCCACTTGGTGAGTTATAGACAAACTGAACTCTATCAATGAACTAATAACTTGCTAAATCAGTGTGATGAATCCTCCTGTTGTTAAATCAGCCTTTCCATTCAACGTTTTAAGGGTGTTTTGCAGAAATTAACTGCCTTGATAACACTACAGATTCACATAAAACTGTGTCTGGGCACAGGCCCCAAGGTTTTAAAACTGAGATTGGAAACCAGTCTCAAATCTCAAGCATCAGATTGGCTGAAATGGCGAATGCTTGAGATTTGAGACTGGTTTCCAATCTCAGTTTAAAAATCTTCAGCCCAGAAAAGATGAATAATCAGGCATTTATTATTCATAAGTTTAGTCTCTGTAAGCGGTAACTACTAATTACTAACATCAATAATGCACAAGTAATTTGTTTATTCTAGCAGTTCCAAGATTTTCTGGCCAATTTTACAGCACTGATTTAGAGATGCAGTAGATAGGAGAGTTATCTGTAGCACCAGGGTGTTTCTGCTGCTAATTTAAATAAATATGATCAGTGTCATGAGGAAGTTTGCATGTTGAGATGTTTAGAGATATTGGTTCACTTTCATTATTGAATCTTTGATTTTAAATTAACTTTCTTTTAAAATTTATAAATAAAATACACTCTTTTTCAAATTTTCGAACTCTTGTTCTTTGTCAAGATTAATCCCTTTTGGAGGATTTTACGTAATTGTGATTTCTTTTAAAAATTACTACTATAATCTTGATCCCACAAAAAAAAGGAAATTGACTCTCTTTTCTATCAGCCTGAGCCAGTTAATTTACCCCTTTCCTTGAAATATACGCATTTTTACACATGTGCGACCAGTGCAGATCCAGATCAGCTGGCACATCTGTGCCATCTGATCAGGATCTGCACTGGTTGCATTTTGGTCAGAAATAACCTAATGAATCAAAAAGTGAACAGTTTAGATCCTGATCAGATGGCATGGATGTGCCAGCTGATCTGGATCTAAACTGTTTGCCCTCGCAATAAAGGTGTGTCTATACAGGAAAGGGTTAATGCAAGTTGTGCTTAATGCTAATGAGCTCATAACAGTATCAAATTGTTCATAAAATAGGTCACAAAACCCCTATGCCTACACCCTCCAACCTCCCCTTCCTAATGTCTTATAACCAGAACTGTTTTTTCTCTATTAACCAATACCAGTGCAATTTCACTACCCAGTCAATGGCCCTAGATCATAAACCTGAGTTTGGAGACCTGGGTCAAATCTCAAACACAAGTAGCCATTTCAGCCAATCAGATGCTTGAGATTTGAGACTGGTATCCAGTTTTAGTTTTATGATCTTGGGCCAGAAAATGAACTGTCTAACAAACTGTCACAAATTAAACAAGCATTATTTCCATATATTGCCACTTTGTTATAATAATGCCACGTCTTTCATCCATTATATCGTCCACAATGACAAGAGGTCCTCAGGAGTGAGGAGCTTTTAAATGGATTTCTGTTTGCTCACCTGATACTATTTTTTGCTAATAAGGGGTTTCACAGTCCAATATAAAAAAAAAAACTAAAAATACACATGTATTACGCATGCATGAATTATTATGTTATAGGACATCAACTAATTAAACTTAAGAATGTGCAATAAACAACTGAAAATAATAAAAATACCATCTAAACACATCTATAAATCAACTGAGTAAGGAAATAATAGTTTTTATGATCAATTTTACATACAAATCTCTGCTTCTTCAAATATGCATCATGACGCTTAACTTTGACCCTTTTACTTAAGGTAGTCTAACTGTAATGATTTCCCGCGCTTTTTTCTCGAATGTTGGGAATACTCGGTTAACTGTCACTAACAGTCGACAATAATCGATGTCGCTTCGGTTACTATCGGCTCTGACGAGTAGCGTCGGAAGTCACCGAAAGCGAGCCGATGTTTGACGACGTCGCAAATTTATGCGTGGGAAAGCATTACAGTTAGACTACCTTAATAGATAAGTGCCCAAGATCATAAAACTAAATCTGGAGATCAGTCTCAAATCTCAAGCATCTGATTGGCTGAAATGGCAACCAGTCGCCATTTCAGCCAATCAGATCCTTGAGATTTGAGACTTATCTAAAAACTTAGTTTTATGATCTTGGGCCTATATACCAAGTCTAACTAGCCTATATTCCAAGTCTAACTAGTTAAGATCCAGATCAGCAGCTTGATCAAAATCTACACTGTTGGCTTATAACTGTATTTCCCACCAAGAAGCAAAACATGTGTGAATCCTGTGCCTAAGGTTATAAAACTGAGCATGGAGACCAGTCGCCACTTCAGCCAATCAGATGCTTGAGATTTGAGACTGGTTTCCAATCTCAGTTTTACAACCTCCTGGCCTGATCAGACTGAATGGTCGGATCAACTCTGATTGCACATGGGATAAAAGCCATATTCCATGGAGTAAAAGGTTAGCAGTGTTCTCACACTGCCTTCCAACTCAATATAACCCTTTCCTCCATATATATGCATTTTTACACATGTGTGACCAGTGTAGATGCAGATCAGCCAGCACATCCCTGCTGTCTAATCAGGATCTGCACTCGTTGCATTTTGGTCAGAAATAACCTAACAAATCAAACAGCAAACAGTGCAGATCCTGATCAGACAGCACAGATGTGCCAGGTGATCTGGATCTACACTGTTAGCCATGCAATAAAGTTGTATCTATGGACGATAGGGCATTGTCACTGACAATGATTAACACCCCTACCAATTACACCTGTGACTTATCTGCACATCTGAACAATTAACTGTTCAACATTCTATAACTTATATCAGAATAATGATATCCATTTGTTGTGTGGTTACTGTAGAACTGGATTTATTCGCGTTAGTTTTATTTTCGCTAATATTCGCGAATCGCTTGCCTCACGAATTCATGAATATCGTTTATGATGAGTTTAGATAAATCCGATAATAATTATTCGAAAAGCGGCAACTTTAAAATAGAACTGTTAATCACTTCAAACGCCACATGTAATTCCTTTTGAGCCACCATCATTTATTTATTTATTTGATTTAATTATTTAAATAAATTTGGCAAATAATATAAACGATTATTTCCTTAAACTATGTTTAGTTTTGAGTAATTTATTCTGATACAGGAAACAATGTAGCTATTATCAGCGCTGTTTGTTATATTTCACACCTAAACAAAAAGCAGCTTGCCTAAAAATATAATATCGATAGTTAATTGCTTTATATTTCGATAAGGACAATGGTATTTATCTGTATCGTTAGCATGTGTTTAACATGAAATCGTGATCATGATTATAAATTATAATTTTATATTTTTGGATTCGAGTCAGACGGCGTCGCGAATTTATGAATACGTGAATAAAGAAAATTGCTGATTTTTGACGAAAATCGCAAAATTTTGATCTCGCGAAATTAATGCGTTTTACAGTATTTATCACATGTTGTCTGTCACTATATTTATATGAATTGTACGTTTCTATTGTCTTTCTACTGTTGTGGTAACAGTCCTGTTTGTTTGGATTATTATAATTACTAACATTGATTTGATTTATAACTGTAACACAAAATGTTGTTTAGTAACTACTACAGGAATCAGTTATGAGTTTAATAATGGACACAATTCCTGCAATATTTACAAGCAGTGGGCAGGATTGAACAATAATGTCTCATTCACATCCAAACTTGATATGGATAAGGATAACAAGGCAGTTGGAACAACAGCAATGACAGCAATATCACCCGTTGCATGTGGAATGTTGGAAAGGTTATGGATGCTCAATAGCAAATTAACAAATATATCTGTGCAAAGTTCATGAGGTTAACTTCAGTCTGTCCAGCAGTTTGGAAGTTATGGAGCAAATATGAAATACACGGAACAACCCTTGAAGGACAACAAGTGATCTTGACCTTGAGCTGGTAAGGTTGGAACATTTGTTCTGCACATCATCTTGATGGAATGAACATTTGACTAAAGTTTGATAAAAAATTATTTAAGGGGTTAAGGAGATATGAAAGGGACACAAAATGCATGTTCAAATCTTAAATGACCTTGACCTTAAGCCAGCCATTATCTTGATGGGCTGATTATTTTCTTAAAGTTTCATCATATTCATTCCGAGGGTTCAAAAGATATGAACCGGACACAAAAAACATGGTTCAAATCTTCAAACACCAATGGTGACCTTGACTTTGAGCAAGCCAGAAGGACTGATAGATGGATGGGCAGACAATAACTATTCCTATATCCCCCGTCACATAGTTTCAATTCAGTTCCATGAAAACTGTTTCCCTCCAAAAGTTTGCACATTCTTATTACAGGGATATGGCAGAGATCTAAGGGCAATAACTCCAAATAGAAAGGATGGAGCCACATGAAAACTGTGCCCAGCACATTTACATGATGATACTGATAATATTAAAGTTGTTTTTAGAAGATATCAATAATTCTGAATGGGCTCATGATCATAAACATGAGACTGCTTGGGCCTTTTTCAAATCATTCAGTAACAGCATCTATTTATATGGGAAAATGCCATCTCCCTACTGTCTACCCACCCCAAATATTCAAGGTAGGGCAACTGAAAACAAAAGTTTTTAATGCTGACCTAGTTAGCTCAAACTAAAACAGAAATTAAAATCATCTAAAACTCTAAATCTAATAAATCATAATAATTATTATATAGCACAAATATATATTATGTTTTCATAGCATCTAACTATCCCAGGGAGGTTTTATAGTGCTAAATACCATCCACACATAGCCCGAATAACCTGGCATCAGCCGTGTGTTTGGTACCCTCCGTGGTGACATGCACAAGTAACTAATGCAGCCATGCTTACTTATCCTCTTCCAATTCACTTTGTTCTTACAAAGATGAAAGCAGACATTTCAAAATCAAGACAAGTTCACAAGACATCTCAAACCACTGAAAACCAAAGTCATACACAAAACAAAATGTTCTCCTAGAAATTGGAAGAAATTACCCAGAAATTAACCCAATGCATCTGTGCTGACTTTCTTTAACCCTTAACTTTATATATATATGGGTTTTATGCCTTTGGCAAACAGTATTAATCATTATCAGATGGCATAGATGTGCCAGCTGATCTGGATCTACATTGTTTGCCCATGCCATAAAAGTATTATCTTTGGAAAGGTTAAACTTTCATCACCTTTTTCATTATTTTTTTACTTGGCAAATAAAACATGCACTCTGATGTCCTATATATTTAATGGAATATTTAAATTGTACATATTTATGTCTCAGATAAATCTGGGTAAAATTTTCAATTAACTGCCTGTAGGCAGTCCAATCAGCATCTACAGTCAATAAACTCCTACAAAATTGATCCTGCCTCATGAGAACCTGGGCCCAAGATCATAGAACTAAGTTTTGAGATCATTCTCAAATCTCAAGGATCTGATTGGCTGAAATGACGACCAGTCTCCGGATTTAGTTGTATGATCTTGGGAAAAGGACTCTTATAATCATTCAGCTCTTTTCAAATAAAAAAATTCTACAAGTTTTCAATGGTTTGAATTCCTTTTCACAGCCAACATGAATTTGTTTTAAAATCTGTAAGTATAAGACTCGTTAATAAGCGAATGTTATTCCATTATAATAGAAGCTTGTTTCAAACAGTAAAAAATGTAGAAAATGTCATTTAAGTTAAAACTGTATGAATGAAACATATTTTAACTAAGCATCCTCGTTTTATTCTTTTAAGTTGCAACATCAAATATTATGGTAAAAGAGAAGTATTATATGAATCAGTAAGAAAAAAATTTCATTCAAGAAAATCCATGCCTGAAATTTGAATTATTTCAAAGTATGAGCACAGCTCAAATGAACATAATATGTTAATTGCTAGACCCACCCACCCAAGTCTTGTTTGTCTGAAGAGTAACACCCTTAAGTCATCTGAGAATAAAGAATAAGATTACAAAACAGGATTGCAGACCTGTTTCAGAGCTGGAGGTTATAAAACTGAGATTGGAAACCAGTTTCAAATCTCAAGCATCTGACTGGCTGAAAAGGCGACTGGTAGCCATTTCAGCCAATCAGATGCTTGAGATTTGAGATTGGTTTCCATGCTCAGTTTTCTAACCTTGGGTGCAGATCTCAGCAATCTGATTGGTTGAAATTTGAAAACTATCTCAGAACTAACCAATTGTGAACTAGACATGAGAATGGTTTCTAGTCCCATTCTCAGTTTATAACCATACAAGTTGGTTGTGAGCTAGCAATTAATTTAGCAATTAATTTATTAATGAAGAATCAAAACCTCTCAAGATGATGTAAAATAAAGCCGAATATTATAAGTATAAAAATGTTATTAAAACACCTTACGTCAAATGCCTTATCGCCCCATTTGAGCTTCTTGTCTTTCCAAATAAGAATTTGTTTTTAAATAGGAAAAGTGTTACTGGATTTACCCTTTACTCCGCACTTATGATCTCTATTGTATGGGGGAACAATGTAGACTCAGATCAGCCACACCATTTACTTTCAGATTCACAAGGTTATTTCTGACCAGATGTGACGAGTGTAGATCCAGATAAGATGGCATGAATGTTCCAGCTTATCTGGATCAAGACTGGTCACATATGCCATTAAATTCCTATTTAACCCTTTCCTTTATGGAAACACCTTTATTGCATGGGCAAACAGTTTAGATCCAGATCAGCAGGCACATCTGTGACATCTGATCAGGATCTAAACTTTTCACTTTTTGATTCATTAGGTAATTTCTAACCAAAATGAGACCAGTGCAGATTCTGATCAGATCAGACGGCTTGGATGTGCTGGCTGATCTGGATCTACATTGGTCGCGCATGCATAAAAATGCGTATATGGAGGAAATGGTTAAGGAGTAAAGGGTAAATTCTGTACAATGTCATGTGATCACTTACCAAGTGTCTACACCATGTTCTCTATCTACAAGCCTATCTAGCTGTACCCTTACACCATACTAGGGTTAGTAATGTCCGAATATTATCATAAACTCCTAATTACAAGCCGCTGACATTTATTTTTGGAATGGGTCATGTAGAATACAACATTGCAGGCTTTGGGACTTTTAAGGTAGAGTATGCCTAAAAAATTCCCGCGTTTTTTGGCCGATTTCGGATTATTACGTCACACAACTTTCGGTTTATAAATTTTATTATTTTTTTACTCTGTTTAGTTTAACTATTTGAAAAGGCATTCTACGTAATGGAAATTCAATAATATAAAGAAATTTTCACCTCTTTTTAAAAAATAGAACGTTTTTACAAGAAATGTGATTATTGACGGATGGTACCAAATAGTTTACGGCATTACGGAAATTGTACGGAAATTGCCGAAATGGGCCGAAATCGGCAAAAAAACGCGGGAATTTTTTAGACATCCTCTACCTTAAGCAGTAACCCAACTGCACATCTCATTAAATAAATGCAAGAAAAATGTTCAGGGAATGAACTCTATTATTGTGAGCTTGTAATTAGGAAATAACATTAGTTATGAGAACTCACTGATAATGATACCTACTCTTTGCTGACATATTGGGTTTTGTCTCGTATTGGTGTATGAGTTCGAGTGCCACCTTCTGTGAGTAGTAAGAATACAGGATCTCGTTGAGTCGTGGATCTCTCTGCTCATTGTTCAGAAACTTCACAAACTGTTCAGACGTTAAATACGGCTTTTTCTTAGCACCACTGTAATATATCATTGTTTACAGGCTAAGTTCAACTTATTTATCCAAACTAACAATAAAGCAAAGTTACTTTATATCAACCCATCCCTCAGAAAAATGTTTAGTTGGCTCATTCACATGATCCATGCAAACTGTCTTTTTTGATACTATACACCATAAAAATCTTTGTTTATCACATGGGCTACCAGTGCCGATTCAAACTCAGATCCGTTCACATCATTCTGACTGATCTGGATCTACAGCAGAGGTTTCAGAAATAACTCATGAGTCTAAAAGCAAACAGTGTTGATCGTGATCAGATGGCATGTATGTGCTGGCTGATCAGGATACACTGTTCGCTCTAACAGCCATACCGCACAGAGTAAAGGGTTACTGCAAGCTGCTACTGCACAAAAATACTACTTTATCCTCTTTTTTAACCCTTTCCTGGATATATACGCATTTTTACAAGTCCGTGCCATCTGATCTGGATCGCATTTTGGTCAGAATTAACCTAATGAATAAAAAAGCAAACAATTTAGATCCTGATCAGATGGCATCATCATTTCTGAAGGTTATAAAACTGAGACTGGAAACCATTCTCAAATCCCAAGCATCTGATTGGCTGAAATGGTGACTGGTCGCCATTTCAGCCGAACAGATGCTTGAGATTTGAGAATGGTTTCCATTTCAAGTTTTATGAGCTTAGAGCCAGTATTATGCTTGATTGCCCTGAAACATAATTATGAAACTAACAATCAGTGAATTGAGAATTTTATCAGGACAAAATCTTAAGGTAGCCATAAAATGATTATAGAGGTAAAGAAAGGTTTACTTGGTTTATCTATGACTATGGCCTTTCAAGTACCATGTAAACAAACATCACATTCTTTAGTAATGTTTAATTATCTAGGGATTAAGGAATTTCACACAACATTGTCAGTAGTCCAGCAAAACATTTAAATTTTGTGGCCAAACATGATAGAATTCACTAAAATCTCATCTTAAAAGATAACAAGAGCCAGTCGGAAACGACTGCAAGCTCGACTACTCGAAGTCAGACATATTTAAGCACATTTTAAACTGGGCTTCATTCAAACCGGAGAGTGATTCAGGAGTTTATGACACCCAACACACACATGAACAAAAGTTTCATAATCCAAGATATGAAATCAATAAATTTTACGTTGTGGTGGTGGTGGATGTGGTGGGTGGTGGTTGGTGGTGGTGGGTGGTGATGGGTGGTGGTGGGTGGTGGTGGTGGTGGGTGGTAGTAGGTGATGGTGGGTGGTGGTGGTGGGTGGTGGTGGTTGGTGATGGTAGTGGTTGGTGGTGGTAAGTGATGGTGGTGGGTGGTGGTGGTTGGTGGTGGGTGGTAGTGGTGGTGGGTGGGTGCGTGGTGATGGGTGGGTGGGAGGGGGTGGTGGTGGTGGGAGGTGGATGTGGTGGGTGGTGGTGGTGGGTGGTGGGTGGTGGTGGGTGGGTGGTGGTTGTGGTGGTGAGTGGTGGTGGTGGGTGGTAGTGAGTGTGGTGGGTGGTGGTTGGTGGTGGTGGGCAGTGGTGGTGGTGGGTGGTGGTAGTGGTGGGTGATGGTGGTGGGTGGTGGTGGATGTGGTGGGTGGTGGTGGGCGGTGGTGGTGGCTGGTGGTGTGTGGGTGGTGGTGGTGGTGGGTGGTGGTAATAGGTGGTGGGTAGTGGTAATGGGTGGTGGGTGGTAACGGGCGGTGGGTGGTGGAGGGTGCGTGGTGGTGGTGGTGGGGGGTGGTGATGGGTAATTATGGTTGGTGGTGGTTGTGGTGGGTGGTGGTGGTGGGTAGTGATGGTTGGTGGAGGGTGGTGGTGGTGGTGGTTGTCGGTGGTGGTGGGTGGTGGTGGTGGTGGGTGGTCATGGGTGGGTGGTTGGATGGGTGGGTGGGTGTGGTAGAGGTGTTGGAATGAAAGTTATGGAATGAAAGTTATGAGGTTTCACCAGCTTGCATGCAAACTTTAACCCTAATTTCTAAGTCTACAAAGGGCAATAATTTGATAAAAATCAAAGGAAGAGTTATGGTTCTTGGCATACATAGTCAGGGTCATGATAGTAAGCAACTTTCAAAAGCTATAGTACAAGAAGTATCAAAGTAACTAGCTTTCATGCAAACTTTAACCTGAAACTCTACTTAAAAAAATGGCAATAATTTGATAAAAATCAAAGAAAGAGTTATGGTTCTTGGCATACATAGTCAGGGTCATGATGGTGAACAAGTGTATTTAGTTTCAAAGCTATAGTACAAGAAGTATGAAAGTAACTAGCTTGCATGCAAACTTTAACCAGAAATTCTAAGTTGCAAAAGGGCCATAATTTGATAAACAAGAGGGCCATGATGGCCCTGAATGGCTCACCTGAATATGAAACTCAAGTTATTAACCAGAAACTGAATTTTTATTTTTAAACAACAGTGACCTTGACTTTGATCACAGACACGTGGGTAGCAATCCCAATTTGTCTCTTGTTATAAGCTACCCATATACCAAGTTTGGAGTCAATATGCCAAAGCAAACTCAAGTTATTAAGTGGAAACTGAATTTCTATTTTTAGCAACAGTGACCTTTACCTTGATCAGAGACACCTGGGTAGCAATCCCAAGCTGCCTCTTAATATAAGCTACTCATACACCAAGTGTGGAGTAAAAAAACCAAAGCAAACTCAAGTTATTAAGTGGAAACTGAATTTCTATTTTAAGCAACAGTGACATTGACCTTGATCACAGACACGTAGGTAGCTTTCCCAAGTTGCCTCTTAATTAATGCTATCCATATACCAAGTTTGGAGTCAATAGGCCAAAGCAATCTCAAGTAATTAAGTAGAAACTGAATTTCTATTTTTTGTAACAGTGACCTTGACCTTAATCACAGACACCTGGGTAGCAACCCCAAGCTGCCTCTGGATATAAGCTATCCATATACCAAGTTTGGAGTCAATAGGCCAAAGCAATCTCAAGTAATTAAGTAGAAACTGCATTTATATTTTTAAGAACAGTGACCTTGACCTTAATCACAGACACCTGGGTTGCAACCCCAAGCTGCCATTTGATATAAGCTACCCATACATCAAGTTTGGAGTCAATATGCCAAAGCAAACTCAAGTTATTAATCAGAAACTGAATTTCTATTTTTAGCAACAGTGACCTTGACCTTAATCACAGACATATGGGTAGCAACCCCAAGCTGCCATTTGATATAAGCTACCCATAAACCAAGTTTGGAGTTAATAGGCCTAAGCAAACTCAAGTAATTGAGCAAAGACTGAATTTCTTTTTTTAGCAACAGTGACCTTGACCTTGATCACAGACACCTGGGTAGCAACCCCAAGCTGCCATTTGATATAAGCTACCCATACACCAAGTTTGGAGTCAATAGGCCTAAGCAAACTCAAGTAATTGAGCAAAGACTGAATTTCTATTTTTAGCAACAGTGACCTTGACCTTTATCATATACACCTGGATAGCAACCCCAAGCTGCCTTTTGATATAAGCAACCCATACACTAAGTTTAGAGTCAATAGGCCTAAGCAAACTCAAGTAATTGAGCAAAGACTGAATTTCTATTTTTAGCAACAGTGACCTTGACCTTGATCACAGACACCTGGGTAGCAACTACAAGCTGCCTTTTGATATAAGCTAACTATACACCAAGTTTGGAGTCAATAGGCCTAAGCAAACTCAAGTAATTGAGCAAAGACTGAATTTCTATTTTTAGTAACAGTGACCTTGACCTTGATCACAGACACCTGGGTAGCAACCTCAAGCTGCCATTTGATAAAAGCTACCCATACACCAAGTTTGGAGTCAATAGGCCTAAGCAAACTCAAGTAATTGAGCAAAGACTGAATTTCTATTTTTAGCAGCAGTGACCTTGACCTTGATCCTGTGGTCATGATTTGAACAACTTTTGTAGACATCAGTGCGAGGATGCTTCAGGACAAATTTGGTTAAAATCCATCAAGTGGTTTCAGAGGAGATGTTGATTAAAGGAAATTGTTGACGGACGACGGACGCCGGACGCCGGACAAAGACGGGTCACAAAAGCTCACCATGAGCCTATGGCTCAGGTGAGCTAAAAAGTGAAAGAAAGAGTTATGGTTCTTGGCATACATAGTCAGGGTCATGATGGTAAACAAGTGTTGAAAGTTTCAAAGCTATAAAACAATAAGTATCAAAAAAACTAGCTTGCACGCAAAAATTAACCTGAATTCTAAGTCTAAAAAGGGCAATAATTTGAGCAAAATGAAAGTTAGAGTTATGGTTCTTGGCATACACACTCGGGATATGATAATGAACAAGTGCTGAAAGTTTCAAAGCTGTAGTATAAGTAGTATTGAAGTTATGGGTTTGTACAGTAGCTTGCACGCAAACTTTAACCTGAAATTCTAAGTAAAAAAAGGGCCATAATTTGATCAAAATGAAAGTTAGAGTTATGGTTCTTGGCATACACACTCGGGACATGATGATAAACAAGTGTGTCAAGTTTCAAAGCTGTAGTATAAGTAGTATTGAAGTTATGTGTTTGTACAGTAGCTTGCACGCAAACTTTAACCTGAAATTCTAAGTCGAAAAAGGGCAATAATTTGATCAAAATGAAAGTTAGAGTTATGGTTCTTGACATACACACTTGGGACATGATGATAAACAAGTGTGCCAAGTTTTAAAGCTGTAGTATAAGTAGTATTGAAGTTATGAGTTTGTACAGTAGCTTGCACGCAAACTTTAACCTGAAATTCTAAGTCAAAAAAGGGCCATAATTTGATCAAAATGAAAGTTAGAGTTATGGTTCTTGGCATACACATAGTAGTTTTTAAGATATGGGTAGGTTGCACGTAAACTTTAACCAAAGCGGGACGCCGACGCCCAAGTGAGTACAATAGCTCGACATATTCTTCGAATAGTCGAGCTAAAAAAATGCATGTTCTGTTTTTATGTCAGCATTTTTAAATTACTTCAAAGAAGAATTGTCATTTTAAGTTTTTCAGGAATTCTGTTTTGAATTCCTTTCTACATAAACCACAGAACTATTCAGTGGGTGGCATAAAATGTAAAATTTAAAGCTGTTTTTTGTGATACTCTTAATTTTAATTTGGACATGAAACTCTGATCAGTAAGCCTTGGTAGTTGTAGCAAAATGTTGCTATATAACACTGTAGATCAAGATAAGCTGACACATCTATGCAGTGTGAAAGGGATCTACTTTATTTGCTTTTAGATTAATATATTAATTCTGAACCACAGGCAACCAGTGTTGATCCAGATCAGACTGCATGGCTGATTTGGGTCCACACTGGTCACAAATTTGATAAAACCCATATACAAGGCCTTAAGGTTATAAAACTGAGCATGGAAACCAGTCTCAAATCTCAAGCATCTGATTGGCCTGTCGCCATTTCAGCCAATCAGATGCTTGAGATTTGAGACTGGTTTCCAATCTCAGCTTTATAACCTTCAGCCAAAGAGTAAAGGGTTCAGCAAATCTTATTAACACAAGGCCAAAAAAAGACGCACTATTGTGTAAAATCTGTCATCTATTTAAAACAGTGAGTAAACTTGTGGAAGATCAGTGGTCTAGGGGTAGAGCGTCGGACGCCAGATCCGGAGACTGCGGGTTCGAGTCCCATCGGGGATGAGGTTCGTCTGCAGTTTCCTCAATCCACATTCGACGCGAGTACTGGTTGGAAACCCAGGAAGCAGTCATCGAGCGTGATTAATATAAGTTGGAATAACTTGTTTCACAATCGATGTAAAATAAATAAGTTTAAACTAAAATTAAACTAAACATCCTGACATTTTGACCACTTATATCTTGACAGGCAGTTTGACCACTTACATCTTTACAGGCATTATTCCCACTTACATCTTTACAGGCATTCTTCCCACTAACATCCTGATAGACAGTTTGACCACTTATATCTTGACAGGCAGTTTGACCACTTACATCTTTACAGGCATTCTTCCCACTTACAACTTTACAGGCATTCTTCCCAATTACATCTTTACAGGCATTCTTCCCACTTACATCTTGACAAGCATTCTTCTCACTTACATCTTGACAAGCATTCTTCCCACTAACATCCTGATAGGCATTCTTCCCACTTACATCTTGACAGGCATTCTTCCCACTTACATCTTGACAGGCATTCTTCTCACATCTTGACAGGCATTCTTCCCAATAACATCTTGACAAGCATTTTGCCTACTTACATCTTGACAGGATTTTTTTCCACTTAATCTTGACAGATATCTTGCCTACTTAATCTTAAATTTATGATAAAAGAGATGATTTTAATTTTAATATAGTAAATTTTCCGTTTCTAGACAGCGATGTTCCTCGTGCAACTTCTTACGGGGTTTATATCTCACAGCTTGTTCGCTTTTCAAGAGCTTGCAACGATGTGAATGATTTCAATGAACGTAATCTTTGCATTACAGAAAAACTTTTAAAACAAGGTTATCGGTATCACAAATTAAGGAAAACCTTTTGCAAGTTTTATCGCCGATATCCAGATCTAATTCATAAATACAGCTGCAGTTTAAAATCACTATTGCAACAATGAATTTCACAGCCAGTTTTTTATGGAGATTTAATTTATAAACTTAAGAAGATAAAAGGCGATGTTAATTTCTCCCGGTTATTCGTAAAAACCATCTGTAAATTTAAAAAGAAAGGTTACCAACATGATATTTTACAGCGCTCTGCAGGCCTGGTGATTAACTCATCTACAGTTGATCATTATGCTTACCTCTTTGGTTGCACGATGGTGGCAGGGGTGTAAGAGTTTATGAAAGTTTATGGGGAAATCTTTTCTTAAAAGAACCTAAAAGCTCGATTTGTTTCTTTTATCCCTGTCATCGTGTTCTTGCTGATTTTACTCCAGGTGCTCTGGTCTCGGAAAGATCATTGAGTACCCGCCCTTTGGCTTTGCAATGCTATTAAATTCTTATGTTTATATGTTTGTATGCTTTTGCATGCAACATTGTTGAGCTGATGGGTGGGTTGGAGTTATTTCACCAAGACAATTTGTACTTGTTTTGTGATACGAGAACCTGTTGGGGCAAGTGTGAGGTTGGTGCACCCTAGAACCTGGTTTAAACCCCCAGTGGCAATTTGTTTTGCCACTGACCGTTCCAAGGCGGTATCCCCAAGGGTTCTCTTGTTTATTAATTGTTTGTGGCGTCCTATTTGAATTGACATACATATATAAAACATGCGCTCTCTCTATCTTCCTCTTTTCTTTTTCGCTGCGTGGGGAGGCTGTGTTTTTTGAGTGTGGCGATTCCTGATATGCATATGTTGCTTTTTTTTAACAGGCATTTTGCCCACCATCATCTTGACAGGCATATTGCCCACTTACATATTGACAGGCAATTTGTCTACTAACATCTTGACAGGTATTAAGCCCACTTACTTCTTGACAGGTCTTTAGCCGACTTACTTTTTGACAGGTCTAAAATACATTTACTTTTTGACAGCTATTTAGCCCACTTACTTTTTTACAGGTAATTTGCCCTCTTACTTCTTGACAAATATTTTACCTACTTACTTTTGACAGGTATTTTGCATCACTTACTTCTTAACAGGTATTTTGCCCACTTACTTTTTGACAGGTATTTAGACCATATACTTTTTGACAGGTATTTAGCCCACTTACTTTTTGACAGATTTGCCCACTTACATTTTGACAAAATATTATCCCACTTATTTTTTGACAGGTATTTTGCCTACTTAAATATAGACAAAATATTATCCCACTAACTGTTTGACAGGTATTTTTCCCACTTACTTTTTACTGGTATTTTGCCCACTTACTTTTTGACAGGTACTTTGCCCACTTACTTTTGACAGGTACTTTGCCATCTTACCTTTTGACAGGTATTTAGCCCACTTACTCTTTTGTCAGGTATTTTGCCCATTTACTTTTTGACAGGTTATTTGCCCACTTACTTTTTGACAGGTATTTAGCCCACTTACTCTTTGACAGGTATTTAACCAACTTACTTTTTAACAGGTATTTAGTCCACTTACTTTTTGACAGGTATTTTGCCATTGACATCTAGAACATGTGTGAGTTTTGTGTAGGCTTTTTCAAGGAATGTTAGACAGCTGCCGTTGAGAGCTAGCAGGTTGTTGGCATACTTCAGTAATTTTTCACTCAGCAGCTGAATAAAATAAAAATTGGAGTTAAAAGTTAAACAGTATTTGGTCTAAACCCTTTCCACCATACAGTGCAGATCCAGATCAGCCAGCAAATCCATTCCATCTAATCAGGATCTGCACTGTTTGCATCTTGTTCAGAAATAACCTTGTAAATCTAATAGCAAACAGTGCAGATCCTGATTAGATTTTCCAGTTGGTCTGGATCTACACTGTTTGCCCATGCAAACTCATGATCTGAAAGAAAGGTAGTTAATAAAATGAAAACATGAGGAGAGTGGAGGAAGGATCATGTATATTTAATTAAAAATTTATTTAAGTAGCAGAATACAGTAATTGAAAAGAATTGGGTGCCGGGAGTTTAAGCAAGATTTCATCATTATGCTTAAAGTAAGTTTTGCAACATAGGATAATCAAACTTAAACATCAAAAGGTATCAAAGTTATGTAACCCATGCAATGTTATTAACAGAAAAATAAATTTAATGTGATCATAAGCTGTCCATGCCCCAGTGTTAATTTTATGTGTAAAACAATAACATGAAACCATAAAAACCAGAAGATAAACTCTTGCCTCCATAAGGGTTTTATCCTGTGTGCAATCAGTATAGATCCAGATCAGCCTGCACATGTATGCCATCTGATCTGGATCAAAAATATTATTTGTCATTTGCCCCGGTGTAGAAATGAGTGACGTCACACAATGGAGTGGACGACAAAATAACGAACGAAACAAACGTTTGATAGCCAAATCCAGAATGACTATTACTGAGGCGCTATGATTGCTAACAATAGATTTTTATTATGTTCAAATGATTGACTAGCGAAAACTCCGTGTCAAGGCTTTAGTTGGAAAATTCTTGTAAAGGGTTAGTGGGTGGGGTACGAATCAGTTGCATTCCTATTGTTTATTATATATGTATATAGGGTCAAACATCATATATGTGGGATCAGGATGATTTTTGGAAGAAATTCAGGTTTCCCTGTGTTCATAACCTTCCAGTAAATATGTTACAATATTGCATTATGCTGCCAAGCCAATTGACAGAAATGTTAATGCCTTGCACTTCAGCAACTTTTATTAATACTGTTAGCATTCCTTGCTCCAGAAATAACAGTTATTATTTCATCATTAAGTAATTAAGTCATTTATATCACATTTATGTAACTAGCTTTGAACCTTGTTCTATTCAGTAAACAACCATGGTAGATAGAGTACTAGACCTAACTGTGTCAATTTTCATAAAAAAAAATTTTTAAAGAAGAAGAAATAAAATGTTATGACAGAAATTAGATATTTTGAGCTAAAGTACAGATATTTCTGGTATTCATTTGAGTTTGTACTTTTTACTTAATGTTTGGCATGACAAGGACATTTTCTATAGTTAGTGATGAAGTCAGAAAAAATATTCCAGGAACTGTAGACTTTAATCCTTTCCTGCATAGATACACCTTTATTGCAAGGGCGAACAGTTTAGATCCAGATCAGCTGGCACATGCTCTTTGATTCATTAGGTTATTTCTGACCAAAATGTGACCAGTGCAGATCCTGATCAGACAGCACGGATGTGCTGGCTGATCTGGATCTACACTGGTTGCACATGCGTAAAAATGCGTATATATCAAGGAAAGGGTTAAATGATTTATTTGCTTTTCTAATGATCACCTTGGCTCTTGTTTTCTATTAACCCTTTACTCTGTGAGTTATGGCATTTACATTGCAAAGGGACTCCAGTGTAGATCCGTAGATCAGCTTGCATATCTGTGCATTCAGATCAGCATCTATCTACACTGTTTGCTAAAAGAATTGTTAGGCCAAACAAACTAAAGTATAGTTCCATTTCTAGTCTCCTGTCCAGACTTACCGAAAGTTGAAAATATGTGTCAGACATTTGGTCAGATGAGATTTGAAAATCTGTCTGACCGAAACAAATTCTGTCAGACCAAAACATGTTATAAGGCTATTTGCAAGTACAAGGAGTTCAAATTTGTGTCTGACATTCGGTCTGATAACATAAGAAATCTAGTCTGACTGGCTCAAATTTTACCAGACAGGTCCTTCGGTCTGGCAACTTTCAGGATGTCTGCTGTCCAAAAACAAAAGAGTAGGTAGATAAAAAAATCTGTTTGCATAAATTTATGTATGTCTGTGTATTGCATTTTGTTTTTATGACCATATCCTATGAAAGGTTATTTGCAAAATTGAAATGAGAGATTTCTTTTTTTGTAATACTATGCACGTTTGTGTACTAAGAATACAATCAACACAATTGCTAAATTCAGATCATTTTCTTTGACAGCTTATAAAACCCTGATAAAACATGAAAATACTGTCATGTTCTGTATATAAGCCGCACTTTTTTTCCAGAATTTGGCAGTAAAAAAGTTGGGGTTGAGGCTAATACACAGGTTTAGCTGCTTATACATTGCATTAAGCCATTTTTATGTGTTCCATCAGGTTTAGGAGGGTGCGGCTTATACATGAATGCGGCTTATATTCAAACAATGACGGTACTGTTGACGGAAGAGATAGTGAACAAAATCCACTTCATTTTCTTTTTTGTAAATAAAATATTGGGAAACAAACATGGTAAACTCTCTTTAATAATTCCGAAGTATGCGCAAAACAAATGCTTGAAATAAAAAAAAATTATCCAAATTTATGTATTACTGAAATGATATTCACTTTAAACAATTGTATTGTAAAACCAAGGTGTTTTTTTTGGGGTTCAAGTCAATCAATGATAGATCCACTGCAGTCTATACTTGGCAGAAAACAGAACAAGAGGGCCATGATGGCCCTATATCCCTCACCCGAGTACAAAAGTACTCTCAGCTTCTGGTTTCATTATAATGGTAAAAGTTCAATACTGTCAGAGGATCGTCTAGGCTGTCATGTGTCTATTTATATTATTTTACATTATAGAATGTTATGCCAACTACTTTTGTTACAGAAAATAAAACTAGAAATGTGTCCAAAGGACACGGATGCCCCCGCTATAGGTTTTTCATAAAGCTCCCAGCAGTAGTGTAGAACAAGTTGTGTTCACGAGATAATTATATTCCTATTACAAGAAAATTCTATTTTTAGTAACAGTGACCTTGACCTTGGATCTACAGGCATGGGTATTGTGCAGACACACTGCCTTGTCATGGTGAACATAAAAATTTTGTGCCAAGTTATTTTGAAATCCCTCCATTCATAACAAAGTTACAGCCTGGAGAAGAAAATTCTATTTTTAGGAACAGTGACCTTGACCTTGGACCTACAGGCTTGGGAATGTATGTGACACACAGTCTTAATATGGTGATCGATTAAACCAAGTTATTTAAAAATCCAATGACAAATAACAAAGTTACAGAGCCGACACAATTTTGCAAGAAATTTCTATTTTTAGTAACAGTGACCTTGACCTTGGACCTACAGGCATGGGTGTTGTATGCGACACACCACCTTGTCATGATGAACATTTGTGCCAAGTTATTTTGAAATTCCTCCTTTCATAAGAAAGTTAAGGGTCAAGTGTATATTTTGCTTAACACAAAATGTAAGTGAAAAAGGGGCATAATTTGAAAAAATATTGGAAGCAGGGTTATGGATCTTGTTGGTTATGGTGTAGATTTTGATGGTGAAAATATATTTCAAGTTTCAAGGCAATATCTCAAGTAGTTTTAAAGTTATGGGCAAAATGCATATTTTGCTTAACACAAAATATAAGAATAAAACTAATGTAAATGAAATTATCAAAGGGCCATAACTTTTGAACAGAACATGTAAGAGCAAAACCCCGCCTTTATGCACAACAACATATCAGGCCAAGCATTGTGGTAAAGTTTTATTAAATTCCCACCAGTAGTTTAGGAGGAGTTGCATTCACGAGATATATTCCTATTAAAACTAATGTAAATGGAAGTATCAAAGGGCCATAACTTCTGAACAGAACATGTAAGAGCAAAACCCCACCTTCATGCACAACTACATATCAAGCCAAGCATTGTGGTAAAGTTTCATTAAATTCCCACCAGTAGTTTAGGAGGAGTTGCGTTCACGAGATATATTCCTATTAAAACTAATGTAAATGCAAGTATCAAAGGGCCATAACTTCTGAACAGAACATGTAAGAGCGAAACCCCACCTTCATGCACAACTACATATCAAGCCAAGCATTGTGGTAAAGTTTCATTAACTTCCCACCAGTAGTTAAGGAGAAGTTGCGTTCACAAGATATATTCCTATTAAAACTAATGTAAATGGAAGTATCAAAGGGCCATAACTTCTGAACGGAACACGTAAGAGCGAAACCCCACCTTCATGCACAACTACATATCAAGCCAAGCATTGTGGTAAAGTTTCATTAAATTCCCACCAGTAGTTTAGGAGGAGTTGCGTTCACGAGAATATCGGACGGACGGACGGACGGATGAGCGCACCGCAAGGCATCTGTTGGGTACCATTCCCATTCATTCCGTTGTGTCTTGTTGGGTACATTTTTTGCTTATTGGGTAGTTTTAAACAAAAGAAATACCCAACAAAGGGTCAAATGTGGGAACGGTCGGACAGATGGTACCCAACAGATGCCTTGCGGTGCGCTCGGACAGACGGACGGACGGACAGACGGACAGGAGCAACTCTTAATGCCCGTCGCCATTTCATGGCGGGGGCATAAAAAAGTCACAAAGAAGAAATTTCCACACAAGCACTAGAAGCTGTAGGTTTTTATGCATTCCGACTGAAATGTTTAAGTAACTTGAATTTTAATCAGTATGAATATCTTTAAGAGCTTTCCATCTGACAAGAAAGCTGTCACAGGACAGTCAAGCTGCTGGGATTAAGGTTATAAAACTGAGATTGGAAATCAGTCTCAAACCTCAAGCATCTGATTGGCTGAAATGGCAACTGGTTCAGCCAATCAGATGCTTGAGATTTGAGACTGGTTTCCATGCTCAGTTTTACAACCTTGAGCACTGGTTTAGCTTCAACCAGTCCCGATTTTTAATTATGAATACTGATGACAGCAATACATTTAGATCCCTATGGGACCCACCCCAACAAAAGATAATGAACTCAAGTGATTCATTTATGGTTAAATCAAACAAAATATGTTTAATACTGTCAAGATATGTTTACATATAGGTGGCATTCTTCTGTTGTGCTTTTCACATTATACTGGACTTCCTCAAGCGAGGTGGTGGGGGAAGTCCCTTACACAGTGGGAAATTTTTCACAAAAAGAGGACAAAATCAGCACTGCTTTACTCTCCTGAAGATATAAATACTAGCACAATGTCTAAGCTATAGACAATCTAGCTTCAGGAAAGTAAAATAATGGCACTTATAGAAATAAAGGGGCAAAACTTTCTTGGTCGATTCCAATACATTACAGCTTAAACAATGTCGTAGAGGAGTACTGCCAAAGAACATTCCTATAAAATATATTTGAAAGTTTGCTGGACATTTCTGAGAAGTATTTTTTTAATTTTCACTTTACCCCAGCACACCCCACAACCCCCTAGCAACCATGTTTTTTTACAAATTAAAAATGCTTCAAGGACTTTGATACAGATGTGAAAGAAAAATTCAGGAAATATATTTTTTTATTTCTGCTATCACAATACCCCTCAGAACCAAAATACTAAAAAAAACAATTGATGTCAAGAAAAAACTTCATATTGAAAGTAAAATCGGTAAGTAAAAATCAAGAACAAGAAAAAATGACTAGATTACTCTGTTATAAATAACAAGAGGGCCATGATGGCCCTTTATTGCTCACCTGAGTACAACAAAGTTATTTTTAGTAACAGTGACCTAGACCCAGATGACCCATATTCGAACTCATCCGAGAAATCATTGGGACAAACATCCTGACCAAGTTTCATGACAATCGGAGCAAAAATGTTACCGCTAATGTTAACAAGAAAATTCTATTTTTTGTAACAGTGACCTAGTTTTTGGACCCAGATGACCCATATTCGAACTCGTCCGAGAAATCATTGGGACAAACATCCTGGCATAGTTTCATGACAATCGGAGCAAAAATGTGACCGCTACAGTGTTAACAAGAAAATTCTATTTTTAGTAACAGTGACCTAGTTTTTTGGACCCAGATGACCCATATTCAAACTTCTCTGAGAAATCGTTGGGACAAACATTCTGACCAAGTTTCATGACAATCTGAGCAAAAATCTGACTGCTAGAGTGTTAACAAGAACATTCTATTTTTAGTTACAGTGACCTAGTTTTTGGACCCAGATGACCCATATTCGAACTCGTCCAAGAAATCATTGGGACAAACATCCTGACCAAGTTTCATGACAATCGGAGCAAAACCGCCCGAGTGTTGACAAGAAAATTCTATTTTTAGTAACAGTGACCTAGTTTTTGGACCCAGATGACCCATATTCAAACTCGTCCAAGAAATCATTGGGACAAACATTCTGACCAAGTTTCATGACAATCGGAGCAACAATGTGACCACTAGAGTGTTAACAAAAAATTATATTTTTAGTAACAGTGACCTAGTTTTTGGACCCAGATGACCCATATTCAAACTCGTCCAAGAAATCATTGGGACAAACATCCTGACCAAGTTTCATGACAATCGGAGCAAAACCGCCCGAGTGTTGACAAGAAAATTCTATTTTTAGTAACAGTGACCTAGTTTTTAGACCCAGATGACCCATATTCAAACTCGTCCAAGAAATCATTGGGACAAACATCCTGCTCAAGTTTCATGACAATCTGAGCAAAAATGTGACAGCTAGAGTGTTAACAAGAAAATTCTATTTTTAGTAACAGTGACCTAGTTTTTGGACCCAGATGACCCATATTCAAACTCGTCCAAGAAATCATTGGGACAAACATCCTAACCAAGTTTCATGACAATCGGAGCAAAAATGTGACTGTTAGAGCGTTAACAAGAAAATACTATTTTTAGTAACAGTGACCTAGTTTTTAGACCCAGATGACCCATATTCCAACTCATCCGAGAAATCATTGGAACAAACATCCTGACCAAGCTTCATGACAATCGGAGCAAAAATGTGACCGCTAGAGTGTTAACAAGAAAATTCTATTTTTAGTAACAGTGACCTAGTTTTTGGACCCAGATGACCCATATTCAAACTTGTCCAAGAAATCATTGGGACAAACATCCTGACCAAGTTTCATGACAATCGAAGCAAAAATGTGACCGCTAGAGTGTTTACAAGAAAATTCTATTTTTAGTAACAGTGACCTAGTTTTTGGACCCATATGACCCTTATTCAAACTCGTGCGAGAAATCATTTGGACAAACATCCTGACCAAGTTTCATGACAATCAGAGCAAAAATGTAATCTCTAGAGTGTTAACAAAAAATCTATTTTTAGTAACAGTGACCTAGTTTTTGGACCCAGATGACCCATATGCAAATTTGTCCAAAAAATCATTCGGACAAACATCCTGACCAAGTTTCATGACAATTGGAGCAAAAATGTGACCGCTAGAGTGTTAACAAGAAAATTCTATTTTTAGTAACAGTGACCTAGTTTTTGGACCCAGATGACCCATATTCGATCTTGTCCAAGAAATCATTGGGATAAACATCCTGACCAAGTTTCATGACAATCGGAGCAAAAATGTGACCACTAGAGTGTTAACAAGAAAATTCTTTTTTTAGTAACAGTGACCTAGTTTTTGGACCCAGATGACCCATATTCGAACTTGTCCGAGAAATCATTGGAACAAACATCCTGACCAAGTTTCATGACGATCGGAGAAAAAATGTGACCGCTAGAGTGTTAACGAACTAAGTGTGGACGGACGACAGATGATGGACGACGGACATTCATCGATCCTTAAAGCTCACCCTGAGCCAGCTCAGGTGAGCTAAAAAGTTATGGATGAACTTTAACAGTGCATTAGCAATGTTTGCTTAGTACTAGAGTTCCTGGTAGGACAGTGTAGGAGTATCAATACTGATGATCTGGTAATTGGAAGAAAATGGTAGCACTATGATAATGTCAGGGAAATAGCTACAGGTGCTAGCTGGAAGAAAGCCTGTGAAACCACTTGTGCAACATGTTATGATAACAATCAGATCTCTCGCCTGTGGCATCAGTAAGCCTTTTGCATCCTATTTGTACTGATACAGTGCTACTTTCCCGACTGAGCATTTAAATCCATCCCACACCCACATTGATCAATGCATTATTTACAGGAAGTTTGGGTGGGTGGGGACTTTCAAGAGTTACTTACCCCTTACCACTGCACTGCATTTTTTAAATCAAAAACTTTATTTTGAAAATAACAGATGTAATAACAACAAATAAAATATTATGGCTTATGCCTTTAAGTAGTTAAGAAGTAATAATCCAGACAGGGCTTTTTTCAACCCTCAACTTAGTGTGACCTTGACCTGTAAGTTGTGTGTTCTTGATCTTTGAGGGACTGACACCCTGCCTTAATTAGATGAACATTCTATGTGTAAAAAAAACTCAATGATATGCAAACTGAGCCTGTTTTGACTAAAGAAATAATTTTTCTCAAGCAAATGTGTGAATCAGTGAAGAGTTTCTGCCAAAACTCCAATGATACAGCAATTTGAGCTGAAATGAACCAGCTACTATATATGTGAACTGGTGATCGTACACCACCGGGCTGGCGCTGGCACACCAGCTAATTCCCCCAACAACCCAACATCCGTGCTAGGCCACCCGACCATCGGTCACAGTTTACTGACATCACATCATAAATACTGTAGACATACAATTCAGACTGCTTTGAGTTTGTCTGGCTGGGGTGATGAGAATAAGCTGAGCAAGACAAAGCAAAACCCTTTATGGGCAACAAGTGTACATCCATGCAGTCAGATCTAGATCCGCACTGTTTGTGTCTTCAATGTCTTTGACATATATTATTTGTTGGTCACTGTTTTCAATGTCAAGGGCACCATTTTCTGACCTTAGACCACCAACTTTAAAACAAATGGGGGTCATCTACTGACAAATGCCAAACAGTTTATGTTCAAGAAAAACAATTCCAAAGCCTGTTCAGTTATTGATTGGCACTGCTTGGTAAATTAATACAAATTAAACTAAATTTAAAGTTCAAGAGTTGTTAAGGTGAGTGACTCAGGGGTGCATTTCAGTCAGTCCCAAAATATCATATACATGACTAATGAACAGTGTAGATCAAGACCAGCTGGCACATCTTTGCTGTCTGATCAGCATCTGCACAGTGTTCACTTTTTGATTTATTTGGTTATTACAGACAAAAAGCAAACAGTACAGATCCTGATCAGATGGCACAGATGTTTTGGCTGATCTGTATCTACAGTGGTCGCACACTCTTAAAAAGGAGTGTATACCCAGTAAAGGGTTAAACTTAGCAATAACTGTTATTAGCCAGAAATAACAAGCATCTCAATATGATTGAACACTTTCCTGTATAGATATATAATTTTTTTTATGCATGTGCACCAGTGTAGATCCAGATCAGCCGACACATCCGTGCCGTCTGATCAGGATCTGCACTGGTCGCATTTTGGTCAGAAATAACCTAATGAATCTAAAAGCGAACAGGTTAGATCCTGATCAGACTGCATGGATGTGCCGGCTGATCTGGATCTAAACTGTTCGCCCTATCAATAAAGGTGTATCTATACAGGAATGGGTTAAATAAAAATTGAGAATGATCTGATTGTTATTGCTAATAGCCAAATGGTTTGTATATAAACACAATCACTGCATTAGAAGAAGTTAATGCTGTTATGATAGTATAAGCGGTAGGATTAGATAAAAAGCAAACTGAAGCATGTTACAGATAGCCATCCATTACCTTTGCAAGATCCTGCAGGGTAGAAAAACAAGTTGCTATGTTAAATATTTACAGTACAACATACATTTACACTTATCATGCACATGCTGCTGAAAAATAAATCCTACCATTTTCATCAACTGTTAAGCTAGGTTTTCAAGCAACGCAAACAAACTTTAACAGTGCCCAAGGTTATAAAACTGAGCATGGAAACCAGTCTCAAATCTCGAGCCTTTTACTCCATATATATGACTTGAATGGCATGGGCGAACGCTGCATAAATCCAGGTCAGAATGATGTCACTCATCTGCATTGTTTGCTTTCTGAGTCATTAAATCATTTCTGTCAAAGAACTTGATCAGATGGCAAGAATGTGCAAGTTGATCTGGATCTACACTGTCTACACATGGATAAAAACACATATAAATATATGGACTTAAGGATTATCTGACAAATGTATTGAATGTGTGAAATCTTCATGACTTTGACAAATGATTTAATTATTTAGATTCTTATCTACCCCCAGCTGATATATACAGTACACGCAGCCCGGATTTATTTTTTTCCGCTCATCCCCGTGATTTTTTTAATCGCAGACTGAGTAATTTTCGTCCCCCGCAATACGCGGACTTCCGCTCGTCACCGTGATCGTGTAAATTCATCACGGTGATAGCGGATGCCTCTAGGCAATCATTTACCGCCGCGATGTCGCGGAGGATCCGCCGAGGTAAATCGCGCGAACATGGTTGCATTTTTACGACCGCCACAGTAAAATAATTGTTATTTACCGAACGCTCACATATTCAATCATTTAAAATATATCCTAATCTTTAATTTATTGCTTTTATCAGATTTCAGTAATTATTGCATCACAAGCTAAAAGTGGCACGCACACACTACCAGGTAGATCAAACGTTTTTATAGTAAAGCCGAAATAAACACAGATGGTTGTTTCGAGCCGACGTCGTCTTTTGAAGTCAAACGTTTTAGACCAAACGTTTTTTTAGCAGAGCCGAAATAAACACTGATGGATGTTTCGATCTGACAACATCTTTTGAAGTCGCGTTTGATGTTCGGCGGTACCGATTTTTAGCCTCCATACCAAATACACAGCATGGTCATGTTTTTTGTAAGGGATACATGCGGGTTTTATAAGTTAACGGCTGTCTTTCAAATTATGCGGTTTATAAATGTAACAATTAAAGATAAATGGAATACAATGCGGATTTTGTAAGAACCGTCATCACTATCAAGGTAATTATTTTAACTTATATAAATCATGCAAACTGGTTTTTACCAGTGTTTTACGTTGAATGAAAAAAGTATGGTCTACAAGTCGATTGCGTTTTATTTAATTACACGTTATATCAGATTGAGTACTTCAAGAAAAACGTGTATCGGTAAAATCACAGCGACCGTAATGTGTGAAAAACTCTGAATGCCAGATGACATGTTTAAGATTCGCTTGGTAAAATCATTGTCATCCTTAATTGGCAGATTGGTCTCACCTGCCAAAGAGGGTATGTCACTTGACTAAGGTGTGAAAACTGAAAGCATGATGCCATGTTTGACAAGATATTGAGATGACACGGTCGACTCAAATTTTATTTAAAACTCGCACATTTTGGTCAGAAGTAATTCCCGTGTAATTAAACTACTATGTTGAATGATAAACAAGAGACAATACTTTTTAACAGTACCTGTGCTTCCCTTGACCTTTTGAAATTTTTCAATCTGCCAATGAAAAACGGCATTCTTTGACGCTAAATTTCTCTGACCCACATAATTTTGCATAAATTAATTTATAACCAATGGAAGGCTCACAATTTCTCCTTTGAAATGACATATAACATTTGGTTTTACCTATAGCCAATACGTAGTAAATAAATATTTCAGCACATGATCTCGCAGATTCAAACAAAAATGGCGACGTAGTAGTCCGTAGGCGCATTAAAATTGTTACAAATAAACGATAAAATAAATATAAAAGACGGGTATAAATGTCAGTATCATTACTTTTTCTTTAATATTTAATGTTTACTCTATTGAATTAAGTTATCAATTTTATTTTTTTATTGATAATAAATGTGCAATTATTTGATAAACATTCTACGGTTATAATGGTGACAGATAGGGATCGGCTAAGTCGGTATTGCTTTGTTATCACAAGTAATTTTATGTAAATAAGAAATTTAAATAAATCGGTGCATGAATGTGCGTCCGTGTTGATACGCGGCACGTCACCAGGAATCCCCCACGAAGTTGCGCTGATAAATTTTTATTACCCCCTGCAAAGCTGTGTCCGCGCCGATACGCGGACAAAATGATAATCCTGGTGGAATCGCGATGACCTCCAAGAGCTTGGCCGCGGGGATTTTCCCCCCAAACGAAATACCGTCCGGGGTGGTAGCGCGGAATCTGTTGAATCCGCGCTGCGTGTACTGTAAATGTTGATCATAAAGTATTTTTGCAACATGACACATGATTGTACTTCAAGAAAAAAATGTCCATTTCACAAAAAAGATAAGCAAGAAGTACCAATATGCTGAATCACAGCATTCTAACCCTTTCCTCCATATATATGTGTTTCAACACATGTTCCACCAATGTAGCTCCAGATTCAGTACAACTATGCCATCTGATCTGGATCTACACTGGTTGCACATGCGTAAAAAATAACCTTATGAATCTAACCTACTGAAACCAAACAGTTAAGAACCTGATCAGATGGAACAAATGTGCCAGCTGATCTGGATCTACACTGTTCACCCATGCAACAAAAGGCATATATATCAGTAAAGGGTTAACAGCGTATCTCATTTGTTCTAAGTTTAATTAAACCTCATGAAGTTTTGCCCAGCTCTTTGTTTTACTGATAACTGTAACATCAAACACCAAACCCAGTCTGTAAAGAACTCAGAAGACAATTGTTATATCTACTAGCACTCAAAACTCACATTCTGCATTCAGTTCTATCTTGCTCAGAAATACCCAAGGAGCATAAAACTAAACAGTTTAGGTCTGGATCAGACTTCACATCTGTGCTGTCTGATCTGCATCTACACTGTCCTCTTAATCAGTCAGAAATACCTGAATGAATCTAATAGCTAAAAATATAGATCTGGATCAGACTGCATTGATGTGCACGCTGATCTTGATCTACACAAATGGAATCAAAGTAGTTTCCACGGAGTTAAGGGTTAAAAAATAATAATATTTAAGACTGGTTGCTTTCAGTTTTGAGACAAGAAGAAACAGTGATATGTATTGGTGCTTAGACTGTATACAAAGGCTGTGAAGCTGTCTACTCAAGTGCAAGTTATCCGATTACCTTGAACTATGCAATATAATGTTTCAGATGCATGTTTCAAGAAATCTGTAGATACCATGCAGAATATGCCATCAGCAATACATTTTTACAGAATTTTTAAAAATTTAGATTGCAAGCTTTATTTGAAAAAAGTACATGTGGAATATTGTCTCAACACAGCAAGGCTACATGATCAATACATGTCTGTCTTAACCCTTTACTCCATACAACACAGCAAGGCAACATGATCAATACATGTCTGTCTTAACCCTTTACTCCATACACATTTTATTGCATTTGCAACCTGTTTAGATCCAGATCAGCTGGCACATTTGGTACATCTAATCTTAAGTTATAACCTATTAAATAAAGAAGCAAATAGTGCAGATCCTGATCAGAAGGCAGGAATGTGCCAGCTGATCTGAATCTACACTGTTTGCCATAAAGACATATGTATGAAGACGGGTTAAATAATTGTACAAATGTACTTAGTTCGTAACAACTCATAAAAACTACATTAATCATTTCCATTTCAAAATATATATATATATATAATGTCTTACAAGTATATCATGTCTAACACAATGAATACTATAATTAGTTGTAATCCTATATGTTAAACACGACTGAAATATTGATCAATAGACCATTTTATTTTGATTTGCTTTAAATAATAACTGAAATCAACAATAATTGTTTAATAACTAAACCACGCTAATAATTAAGAATATCAACTGTCTTAACATAATGGCAAACGAAATCAGTGACACAGAGTTTGACTTTCTTCGGATCATTAAAAGTGAAAAAACTGTTGCCCTTCCAGTTTTAGACGAAAGACAAAAAAAGACTAATAGTCATACTTTCTGATACAATTTACATTCTAAAAACAAAGATGCAGTGCATACCTAGTGAAGACAAGGTCCCTAAAGAAACTTAATTTTTGTGTGAAGAAAAGAAGGACCACTCTAGAACTATAGAAAATGTTAAACTGCACAACTTGACAGAATAGTTATTAGTTCTTTTTGCATTTGTGATTAGTTTAGGTTTATTGATTTATGGATGAGGTAAATACAGAATATAAACTAATAAAGTAATGGACTACACAGATTGGAGCCCTTATAGGATATGTGTTTTATATGATCAGTGACAAGTGTCTAATCAGGTTCTACACTATCACGTTACTCCATATAAGCACATTTTATAATGTGTGTGACCAGTGTAGATCCAGATCAGCCAGCAAATCTGCATCATTTGATCAGGATCTGCACTGTTTACACTTTGGTCAGAAAAAACCTAATAAACTAGATGCCTTGGGTGTTCAGTTGAACACTTGTGTCCAGACATGGGGCGAATTAAATTTTAATGCTAATGCATTAATAATGCATTACTTTTTGTCAGTAATGCAAGGTAATGATTAATGCAACAGATTTAGCATTATTTTAATGCCAATTTCATGCATTACCTATACCAAAATGCTGTAATGCTTAGCATTATTGAGCATTAATTGGATTGTGTTTACTATTGGATTTTGTTGATTCATTTTATTAAATAATATTTATATTAACAATAACCTTTTAATGCAAAGATGCTCTAAATATTTAACATGTTATTAGTCTGTTACATATCTTATTTATAGCAAGAGAAAAATATGAATATGACAGTTAAGTATTTTGATATATGTTCACTATTAGTAAAACAAGATACAGACTATTAGTTAAGCCTTTTCTACAGAATATTGTAAAGTTTGAACATTTTTATGATTAAGCAATGAGATCTTAAGCTTAGTTGTCATAAGAAAATGCTAACTTTAAAACAGATAAACAGCCAGTGATCTTTAAAGCTCTGTCAACAAATACAGCACTTTTAAATCATTTCACTGTACACAATCATTGGGACGAGATATTTCCCACCAATTGTCAAACACTTAATATATTCCTGAAAATGTTACTGGTAGAAATTTGCAGTGCAAAATACCAAAAATGTTGTTCTGAAATAAGGTATTATCAAAATCAAATAAAACTTTCAGACTTGCACAAAACTCTAACTTTCACTCTCAAAGAAAGTTATTTTTCAAACCATTTATTTAAATTATGGTTACTGATTCATTTGTCATTGTAAAAATATTAGAGGCTATGTCAGATTTCAGAAAATCAGCATATAATGCAGATGCAGGTGACATAATAATTTAATTAGATAAGTTGCCCGTCTAGTCCTTTGTCAATACAACACTCTAAATGTGTGAAAGCAGCAATAAGTCAAAGATAACAAAACGGTGTAAAAAAGCTAAACCTGTACTAATCTATGTGTACTGAGAATAGTTTTGTTTGAGCTGTCACTTTAGCTGTTCACACTTTCAGATTGATACTTTGTATAATAAACTTTGGTGTGATTTTTTAAAAAAGATGATCCCTTTTGTACATATACCAACAGTTGACTTTTTTTTGTCAGTTCACTTGTGCGAAAAATGCTTAATTTAATGCATTACTTTTTGAAATAATGCTAATTTAATGCATTACTTTCTCAAAATATAGTAATGATAATTTAATTTAATGCAAAAATTTGGCAAATAATGCTAATTTAATGCATTACTTTTAAAAATAATTCGCCCCATGTCTGCTTGTGTCGCCCTCTGGTGCTGTCAGAAAAAAAATGCAAGTACAAAAAGGGGCATAACTCCATCAAATGTGACCTTGACCTTAAGAATATAGTATCGTCACAAGTGTATTGTCATAGGGAATATAATTTGAAAGTTTGATGAAGAAATATTAATAAATGGCAAAGTTATAGCCAACATTAAGTTTTCATATTAAGGGGAATAACTCCATCAAGTGTGACCTTGACCTAAAGAATGTGGTATTATCAGGAGCATGTTGTGAAAAGGAATATAATTTGAAAGTTTGATGAAGAAATATTTAGAAATGGCAAAGTTATAGCCAATGTTAAGTTTGCGTAAAAAGGGAAATAACTCAATTAAATGTGATCTTGACCAAAAGAATGTGGTATCATCACGAGGGTGTTGTTATAAGGAATATAATTTGAAAGTGTCATAAAGAAATATTAAGAAATGGCAAAGTTATTGCCAACGTTAAGTATTAATGTCTAAATATAAGTACAAAAGGGGCCTAACTCCATCAAATGTGACCTTGACCTTGAGAATGTGGTATCATCACGAGCGTGTTGTCATAAGGAATATAATTTGAAAGTTTCATGAAGAATTATTAAGAAATGGCAAAGTTATTGCCAACGTTAAGTTTTCGTGTCTAAATATAAGTACAAAAAGGGGCATTACTCCATCGAATGTGACCTTGACCTTGAGAATTTGGTATCATCTCGAGCGTGTAGTCATAAGCAATATAATTTGCAAGTTTGATAAAGAAATATTAAGAAATAGCAAAGTTATAGCCAACGTTAAGTTTTCGTGACAGACCGACGGACCGACGGACGGACGGACAAAGCGGTCCCTATGTATCGCCATTTCTTCGAAAGGGCGACACAAAAAGAAAGTGAACAGTGTAGATCCTGATCAGACTGCAAAGATGCACAGACTGATCTAGATCTACACTGGTTGTACATAGGTAAAAGCTGTATCCCATCAAGTGTAGGAACAGATGTAAGTGGTCCTCAGTCATTTCAATGCAAGAGGCTAAAAAGTCAAGTTGTATGCATACATTTTTGTTTAATAAGTAACCAGAAATGATTTTATGCTTTCCAGTGAATTATACTTTTTTGTGAATTAAAGTGGTATTTCACTGTTTTCAAACAGTTGTATATCATTTTCATTTTCACAATTACAATGAGTATGTTGAGAAAACTAGTCCAAGTTTGTGTATATGACAAAATGATGTAACGTCATAAACAAATAGTTTTCGTGCCACTTCATGGAGTTTTTCTGTCAAATTCACACAAATTGTGCACTAGAAGCATAAAATAAAAAGGAAATTTCTTTTAACCAGTGAAAGATAAAAATATATTTCCCTCATGAACTCTGGAATTATGTATTTTCACTTGTGGCTTCGAAAATACGAATTCCAGAGCTCACTTGGTGAAATATATCTCTATCTTACACTATAGAGATATAAAAACAAATATCCTCTATATCATCTGTATGAATAAATGATGCATATACCTTCATTTTACAACATATTTGTTTAACTGTATGGCATTTCGATGTCTTGGTATTCAACAGCACTGAGTGGGCATAGTTGGACAGCTTACTTAAAAAGCTATGGAGGTAAATTCTGCCTGTAACTGGCAAAACCTTCTTCACTTCTGATGTTTCCCCATAATGAGGATCAAATACAGTAAAGCAGAGCAAGTCATTCTCCCACTTGATTCCAATTACACCGCTAACAACATCTATAACATCAATAACCAAAAGCTACTGTGCAATGCTCACGCTGTCGGTCGACATTGTCGCCATTTGCAATAATTTTACGTTTTGTCGATTATTTCAAAGAATTGGCGGTAAATTTTGGCGTTTATTTGTCAAAAAAAGCAAGATACTGTTAGCTAATTTGCATCACTTTGCCCTGAGCGCTTGCCACAATTCTGATAATTGTGGGTCGTTAATCCCCTAATTGAACTAACAAAGTGTCACTAAGATAATCACCTTGGTGACCTTGCCTTCAGGTCAATTGATTGATGTTTGTAATCGGTAAACAGGGTATTTCCATATACGTCATGTCAAGGGAATTCTAAGGTTGTAACTGTTGCTATTTATAGCGATTATGGATTCCCGTATATGTTTAACGAAGCAGACAAATATTTTAAGAATAAGAATAAATGGTGTGTTCTTTTTTCTGATCTTATAGTAAATTTGGGCCAAATTCTAAATCCATTCTCAAAGCCAAAACTTAGCCGGATACTATACCTCAAGTGATGAATAGGACGAAAAATCGCGGTACGAATTGCCGATTTTTTAACCATGTTAACAATTCCTATTTTCTCATAAAATGTGTTAAAACAGCCGCTTTGGTCATTTTCTGCTTTGGAAATGTTATTTCACATTGCAATTTTGTACTGGTGTATAAGTAATTATGTTTGTCATCCATTTTCGTGACGTCTATTTTTGACATACCCTCAGTCTAGTACTGAATTGTCTTTGCGACTACCCATTAACATATAAACTCATTCTAAGCATAAAACTGATGTGAATTAAGTAATTTTGCCCAAAACTTTAATGCATTATTTTACATGGTTTGGTTAAGACTGCTTTCAATTGAAGTATAAAGACCTTTTTTGGTATGTATACAAAGAACAAGTTTACATAGCAGTGAATCCAATTGATTTTGCCTTATTATTAAAACTCTTCAGTAATTTTACAAAAAGCAAATTATTTTCATTAACAATGTTAAATTAATAAAGTAATGATTAACAGTTAATCATCATAACATCGATGTTATCTCAGATAAAACATGTGAATAAAAACAAAACAAATATTATAATACTATTTCCCATGCATGTAGAAACAATGCGTGAAACTTTGGCTACTAATTTATTTTTCAAAAATTTTGTGGCTATTATCTTAAAACAGCCAGCGTGAGCACTGACTGTGTATTCATAATAAGTTCAATGATAGGAAGACTAGCTGACAAATAGCTCATTCAAACACAAATTAACAAACATTTTTCCATATTTCTCATGTGCCAGTTTAAGGGAAGTAAGGAGAGTTGATCAACACGTTTTGTTCTTGGCAATTAGCTACCCTGCTGATCAAGCTTAGCAAAGTACAGATAGTACAACATTAAAACAAGAAGATGCTATAATATGATTAAACCAGGTTTAATTCTTATAATTTAAGTGAAAAGGGGGCATAACTATGACAAAATAAAGTCAAGATTTATGAATCTTGTCCTGATAATTGCTATTGTGATGTAAACTATATTAAGTTTCAAAGTTCTACCTTTAAATGGTTACTGAAAAAAGAGAACTTAAACAAAAACTGAATAAAATGATTACACCTGCTCACCTGCCCAGCCAACAACATATCCCAATCTAATAACCAAGGTTTTCTAAAGAAAAGTTAAAAATAATGTGCATTATCTCATTATAAGCTAATTGCAGGTTCATAAATCTAGCTGCTTGGATACCTTTTTATCTGCCAGATCAAGTTTGAAAAATGAATAGAGTTGCAGAGCTCTGCAGAATGCTACATTTGCCATACATGGCAATTATCTGCATTTAATATTGTTATAATCATTATTTAATCTATTTAAGCATTATCAAGTTATTGACTATCAGAAGAAATACAATTGATAAAGGACTCTGAAGTCTTTCCATACATTCAGCACCAAACACTAAGTTTATGACAATTTGTGCAATGAATTCACAACAGTCATTACTGAGTTCTCGGACGTATAATGATATTATTATCCTTACCAGGTGTGTTAGATATGAGATGCCGGACAAATTTGCTGAAGTGAAGACGTATATCTTGTAGGGTGGGTAGTTCAAGATCACTTTCTCCTTCCAGGTAGATCCTCGCACCATCTATATACTCCACAAACGGTTTTGTCAAGCAGTGGTTCTCATCAATGATGGCAGATTCACTGAAATACATACATCATGTTTCCTTTAAGCCTTTACTTGGATATGGCCAATAGCCCATGTACACTACTGGGTCAGTTTAGCAGTCTGATGATGATCTAGACAAGTCGCCTTTGAATTAATTTGGTTATTACCAACAAGTGTAGATCCTGATCAGACTGATTGCATAAAATTGCAGGCTGATCTGGTATGAACACTGGAATCACATTGGATAGAAGTTGTATACATTCAGCCAGCTGACACGAAATATACTTGCATTTGAAATGGCCATTATCCAGCCTGGTTCTGGAAGGTTACATCTCTTTATGATTGTTTTGCATTTTATGGAAGATAGAAAGAACAAATTGGTTATTCTAAATTTAAAATTGGAAAATTTTGACTTTTGGACTTTTTAACCAGTGGTACATCAAACAATGATTTATAAATTAGCAATGGGCATTAATGATTTTGCTGATCTTATTGAAAAACTATTCATTCCTGCCAACCACCCTTTTTAACTATGAATGGAATGACCTAAAAATTAAAAGAAAGATGGGTCCACTGTAAACATTCAGCAAGATAAGGAAAAACTTTTTCTGCTACTAAAATATCAGTGGTTGATACATATTACCCAATTCATCAGAATGTCTTTTAATTTGCTCTGGATGTTTATGATTTGAACAAATTTAGAAATAGTCCCTTGCAAAAAATTCTTTAATGGAATGTTTCAACACACACCCTTTAGATGGAGTAATGTTGGTTCAAAGTAGGCCTACTCTTTAAAACATTTTTTTCTGTTTACAAATGAATCCTTTATTAAAAATATTATTGAGTGACACCAGTTTCTGAACCATTTCAGATGTTCTTACCTTTGGGCAAAAGTCTTATGTTCTGCCATCAGTTCAAAAACATGGGCAAGCTGTACACGGAACACATCTCGTTTCCTATGTCTCGTGATGTTTTCTGTCTTCCTTTCTATTGCCTCCCTTTAGCAGTGGAACTAACTCCTCCATCAGTTCTCTAAAGAATTGTAATGTATAACTGTAAATCTTACTAATCATTCTTGTACAGGTAAAATGTGTATCTCACTTTTTATAAACAATAATCTTTATTCCATAGATACACAATAATTGCATGATTGAACAGTGTAGATCCAGCTGGCATATTTGAACCATCTGATCAGGTTCTACACTGTTCTCTTATCCATATGGGAATTTCTGCTGGCTGATCTGAAACTACACTTTGCACACACTTGTGTTAAAAATATATATTTAATATAGAGTAAAAGGTTGAGATCTAAAAAAAATTGACAACTAAACACATCTTTCTGGACAGCTCTACTCAGCTGCTTCTAAAATACCGTATAAGTGGTTATTTCTGCGGTGACTATATTCGTGCTATTTCTGCAGTCAAATAAATGACTGCAAATTTTAAATCCGCAGAATATTAAATTTTATCCCTTAGTGAACTTTATATTGGGAGAACTTAGACGCAACTGCAAAAGTCCTGATCAATTTAAGAGTCTCATCCAAGTCATAAAATGAGATCGAAAGATGGCTGGATGAACAAAGCGATTCTTGTGTATCCATTTCTTTAAAAGGGCAACACAATCCAATATATTGAATCTACAGTCACAGTTCAATATCTTTGCAATAAACAAATATTTGGAATTGATCGCTATTTTAAGGTCCTCACATACCTGAACACAGCAGGATTCGTGTACCCTAGTCTGTTAACAATGGTATCTCTCATATCTGCACTTTCATACTTGATAAGAGGTACCAACTGTTTAAACATGCTCAGCACACTGCCACTCTAGTTCTTGTCAAACAGCTCATCAGACAATGTGCTAAAAAATAGAAATATATGCTTATATTTATAGGAACAATTCATGGTTTACCCAGTAGCTTCTCTATTACACCAGCTTTAAAAACATGCCAAGTGCAGTGCCACTCAAATTCTTTCTCACCAAGGTTATGCATTTTAATGAGAAATATGAGCTTCAAATAGAAATTATTTCATTATACATGTGGATAGTTTCCCTGATACCTGATTCTCCCACTTGATGAACTGAACAGGCTCTACAGATAATCTAAGCACAGTGCCACTTGGGTTCCTTCAAACAGGTTTTTCTGTTCTTAAGTTAAGTGCATCAAAAAGTCTTTCACTGAATGGCATGTTTATTTTCTCACTTTCCTCTTGCTGTTTTGTTTCTTCTTTCAATATTACTTGTTGTGTTTTTCCTTCGACGAAACACTTATACGTAATTCATTATATGCATTAAAGGGAGATGTGCAGGGTCAAGCAGGTGTACTCGGTAAAATCTATGTAACACTTACGTGTACTTTTCACTACACTCTACATTTCAAACCTTTCAGGAGGAAGTTTTCGGTTAATTTTACCATTTTACCGGACCTGAAAACAATCTGCTGAAGAAATCCCTATACAAAAATACATTTTATATTTAGCAATCATGGGAATGTCACGCTTACTATTGGTGGTGGCCCAGGCATTTTGAAACAAATGGTGATGTCGATAAGCGGCAAGGTACACCGAATGCTTATTTTGGTTGAAGTAATCATGTGACAATCCCAAAAACCACCGCGGCTTTACGCAGGAAATACAAAAATAGCTTACCTATGCGCATCGCATAGGACAGGAAACACCATTTATATATCTTTTTTATAAAATATTGGTTTGAAATATTTCGGGTGTAAATCAATATTTGAGCTTCAAATAATGATATTCAACTGATTAATAACCCTTTTCGCAAATCTGTTCCATTCATCAATCCTGCACATCTCCCTTTAATGTTATATACTCGTGTTACAATACACTACCTGGCAGTAATAACACTTACCATCCTTCAGGTATTTTGATTTTATGTACAAGTTCTGCCACAGGTAGCGTCTGTGGCCACATGTGATGGTCCTTCTTACTTCCTGACCCGATAAATGACGACACTCGATTCTCATTCACCATGTTACTGTAACCAACAAGCAAATTCGTTGAATTTATATCCCCCGCCGAATACTGGTTGTTACTAACATAACAGCTGAAGACATAGGGCTTTATTTCGATATTTATTATGGATGTCAAAAAAGGTGAAAAAAAACTTCAGATATAAAAAAAACAACAGAATATAAAAATAAGACTAAAAGTCTTCAAAGTGTCGAAATGAAGAACACAGTAGTAAAAATATAGCGCTTTATTTAATATAAATCCATGCAGAAGTTGCATAGAAGTGGCATGGAAACGAATACAAATCTATATGCATAGTGCATAACTTATCAAAGGGCCATAAGTGTGTTAAACGGTCAGACCAGAACAAGACAAAAATATGGGCATCTTGTCTTGGTATTGATGGTTTCCATAGATTCCTGCCGAGAAAAAGCAAGGAAATAAATACTGCTCTACATGCAAAATGCATAATTTATCAAAGGGCCATAACTTTAACTGTGTTAAAGGATCTGACTGAAACAAGATGACAATATGCGCCTCTCCTTTTTGTATTGATGGTTCCCAGAAAGTTTCATTAAAATCCACCCAGTAGTTGCAGAGAAATAGTGCGGAAACAAATTCTGCTCTATATGCATAATACATTAGTTATCAAAGGGCAATATTTCTGTGTTAAATAGTCTGACCGGAACAAGATGACAAAATGTGCATCTCATCTCAGTATTGATGTTTCCCAGAAAGTTTCATTTCAATCCATCAAGAACTTGCAAAGAAATAGAGCGGAAACAAATACTTCTCTATAAGCATCATACATAAGTTATCAAAGGGCAATAACTCTGTGTTACAGTCCAACTGGAACAAGATAACAATATACACATCTGTTATGGTTCTCAGAAAGATTAATTGAAATCCATCCAGTAGTTGCAGAGAAATAGGGGAAACGAATACTGCTCTATAATATGCATAATGTATTAGTTATCAAAGGGCCATAACCCTGTGTTAAATAGTCTGACGGGAACAAGAGGGTGATATGCGCATTTCCTCTTGGTATAGATGGTTTCCAGAAAGTGTTTCATTGAAATCCATCCAAAAGTTGCACGGAAACAAATACTGCTCTATATGCATAATGCATAAGTTATCAAAGAGCCATTACTCTGTGAAAAACAGTCTGACCGGAACAAGACAATGATATGTGCAGCTCTTCTTGGTATTGATGGTTTCAAGAAAGTTTCATTGAATTCCATTCAGTAGTTGCAGAGAAATAGCTGGGAAATGAATACTGCTCTATATGCATAATGCATAAGTTATCAAAGAGCCGTAACTCTGTGTTAAACGGTCTGACCAGAACAAGACGATGATATGCGCATCTCCTCTTGGTATTGATGGTTCTCAGAAAGATTTATTGAAATCCATCCAGTAGTTGCAGAGAAATAGCGCAGAAATGAATACTACTTTATATGCATAAAACATAAGTTATCAAAGGGCAATAACTCTGTGTTAAACAGTCTGACTGGAACAAGACGATGACATGCGCATCTCTTCTTGGTATTGATGGTTTTCAGAAAGTTTCATTGAAATACATTCAGTAGTTGCAGAGAAATAGCAAGGAAATGAATACTGCTCTATATGCATAATGCATAAGTTATCAAAGGGCCGTAACTCTGTGTTCAACAGTCTGACTGGAACAAGACGACAACATGCGCATCTCCTCTCGATATTGATGGTTCTCAGAAAGATTCATTGAAATCCATCTGGTAGTTGCAGAGAAATGGCACGGAAATGAATACTGCACTATATGCATAATGCATAAGTTATCAAAGGGCAATAACCCTGTGTTAAATAGTCTGATGTCAACAAGACGACGATATGCGCATCTCCTCTTGGTAAAGATGGTTTTCAGCAAGTTTCATTGAAATCCATACAGTAGTTGCAGAGAAATAGCGCGGAAACAAACACTGCTCTATATACATAATGCATAGTTTATCAAAGGGCCATAACTCTGTGTTAAATGGTCTGACCGGAACAAGACGACGATATGCGCATCTCCTCTTGGTACTGATGATTCCCACCAAATTTCGTTGAAATCCATCCAGTGGTTGCGGAGAAATAGCGCGGAAACGAAATTCGGACGGACAGTGTGACGACGTGACGACATGACGACGTGACACCGTGACGGACGGACAACGCCAAAACAATATCCCCCTCCCGATTTCATCGGCGGGGGATAACAACATATGCTAGTTATAGCTTTTATAAAGACAGCAGAAAATGCATAAATTTTATAGGTTTACTATCTCAGTTGCTCTCTATCTTTTCCTCCATAATAACAATTTACAGATTTTATCACATTTTCAACCAGTGTATATCCAGATCAGACTGCACATTTGAGACAGCTGATCAGGATCTGCACAGATCGCTTTTTGGTCAATAAATAACCTAATGAATCTAGAAGCAAAGAGTGTAGGTCCTGATCAGATAGCAGAGATGTGCCAGCTGATCTGGATCTACATTGTTCACCCACACACTAAAGATGTATCTAGGCAGTAAAGGGTTAACTAAACAGCAATATGTGTTTGTAAACTTCAACCTTTAAAGTTAATTTTGGATTGTTTGAGGTGAATATTACTATCTAGATTTTTCAAAGCTTCAAGCAAGTAAAATTTCTTGATTTTATTTCAAATCTCATGATTCTGAACTCAGTTAAAGAATATAAACACAAACTTCCTGTTCTCTGGAGCAGCTGACTGGCTGAAATTTAGCTCAGTCTAAGAACTGATTAATTACCAGCTAGAGTTCTGAGACTGGTTCTCAATATTATTGTGATTTTTGGGCCAAGACCTTTTGACCATGCAGACTTAAGCTCTTGATAATCTTTAAAATTCAGAGTAAAACCCTTACTTTGGGTCCAGTAGATTATACACGACATTCAGCCTTGTATACACAATCGGCCAGGCATGTGCTATAGCCAGTGGACAGGACGTCATAGCAAAATCCTTGGAGACAAACATGGCAATACACTGCATCCATGGGTCCACTTTGGAAAAAATGGACTCGGAGTGAGCATCATGTGGCTTGTTGTCATGGGAACAGCTCCACGCACTTGTTGACCTCTCTAATAACAACTGAAGGTCAATGCTTGAACAGTTCAGGATGAAAGTCTGAAAGTAACAACAATTCATCGTTCATTAACTATCTCTTGAACTGTTTAGTATCTGGAAGTTGTGATGTATCTGATAGTGGAGAAATTTCACAAATATTTTTGTATGAAATAAAACCATATGACAAAAGTCCTTTGTTTCAGAATTACTTAATATTTTATGACTCCAACTCGACACAACAAACAATGATTTAACGATTGTTTTATTACGATTATAGGTAACAGTTTTTGCTATGTACAAGTAGTTAAAATGATCCCTCTGCAAACAGATTTCTTCTTATGGAAGACTTAATAAATAATTACTTAAACCACTGCAACTTAACCCGACAGGGGAACAAAACAAGACTTTGCTAGAGTTGGAAGATTAAAAAGACAATAGTCAGGGTTCTCCCCAGAAATTTTTTAAGGGATAGCTCATCAAGACCGCGTTCGAGGTACTCAAGGTTATGTTATTAACTACCTCACCTTCTTCCCTAAACAAATCCCCCTCCCCCAAAACAAAATAGCTTAAGTTGTATCATGGTTTTGGAACTATGAATTAAAGAATGGGTAATGCAATAAAAGCAGCTGATATTAATGTCTATTGAATATAAATAGGCATAATTTATATATTCATTCAGCGCTTTTAAACATAATCCTTGTCATTTTTATGCAGAAGTGAATAAAGGTTGTTTGTAAAGCAAGGGGCCTGGTGGTCTTTAATATGCTGCAATATTGGGTATCATCAGTTTGGAGTGTTAATCTAAATATTAAGTAAATAAGTTCATTTCACACTGAGGTTGGTTATTTGGACAAGAAAATTGTTTGTTTCAAAACTAATTATAGACTGGATAATTTAATATTAAAACTTAAATTTCTGAGATCGAGTATAACTTGTATCAAATTTAGCATGGTCGCAAAAATATATGACTTTTGCATTTTTCCGTGTTTCGTTCCAAACTAAATCAAAAGAACAATTTAAAATAAATAAATCAACCAATTGAGACATATTTTACCATGTTTTACATTTAAAACGATCTTTAAAATTCTTAAAAAATGTTTTCTAAAGTTAACCTAGATCCTGGACAAGACATCGACAGCAACAATTCGTCAACAAAAGAATTAGAAAATCAAACAGATAGAGTACCATTTTATTATTGTTTTAGTCTTGATTATTTGCCTGATGTTTGATAGATTTGGTTTTTCATTCAAAAAAGGTGAAATAAGCATATCAGGAATTGCCACAAACCAGAATGAAATTAAAATTACGGTAAAATTTGCAGACGTCTTAGACCGGTCTTAAACCCCACCCACCTGTTTTGATTCGTCAATTGGACATCAATTTGTGTAAACAAAGGCCTTTTAGCTGTAAATTTTTAACGAGGGAAATAGCCTGGGGCTGCTTTTGAGAGAGACACATGATTACTTGGATTTTACAATAAACAGGAAGGCATAGCGTTAATTGTTTAAGGCATAGCGGGATAATTTAAGAGTAGCGGAAGTACAGTAGTTGAGATCAAAGCGTAGTGCTCCCGCTTTGCTAAAATGGGCTGGGGAGAACCCTGATAGTTAACTGCATTAATACAAATGTAGTTCTTAAAAAAAAACACAAAGAAATCTGCAAGATTTACCCTTTCAGAAGCGACTTGTGATGGTAGAAGCCTCGCAATGACAGCTGGGCAGGCTTTGTCCATAGTTTCTAGCAGGCTCACACACACAACCTAATTGATAAAAAATATTATGCATGTTATTGCCACTCCTAGGATAACAGCTTAAAAACACCATTTTCACAGAAGTTTTTCTTTAACAATATATCACCCTGATCATTTTGTTTTATGGAGTTATTCTTCTCTTTATCTACAGCTTATATAATGTGTGACCTGTCCCCAGATAAGATATAGAATTAAATGCACATTCATGCTGTGTAATCAGGACGTACACTGTTTGCTTAACTAGTTGTTTTTTTATTCATTGCTTCTCTCCACCCAGGTGTATAAATGGGTACCTGTGAGGAATATAAGCCAATGTTCCGTGGCTGCCTACGGCGCCGACTGTTAACGGACGACTTATACTCCAGTGATCGGGGGGTAAATGTGAAAGTCGGTTGAATACGTTAGTAATTACAGACTATAAACCCATACCTTTACCTTTACATGACTATAGTGTAGATGCACAGATGTGCAAACTGATCTATTTCTACATTTGATGCACATAAAGATATAAGCCAAATCAGTGGGGTATGATTATTATGTAAGTGTAGATTGCTAGGAGTCAGAGTGGAATCTAATGTCTATTTTCATAATTCTAGACAGCCTCATTGCTGTCTCTTTCAGTAAAAACAAGGAGAGAATCCAAAATTATTCTATCAAACTTTAGCAATCCAGTAGATCTGTGGCCTTGGTTTTGAAGTCAGCTCCAAAAAGCTATGTATTGTCTGAATCCACCTTAAAATCTTTTAAAATTCAGCAGTAATTATTTATAATTGTAAAAACTTCTCAACATGAAAATCATACAAATATCCTAATCAAAATGCTTCATTTTACAAATTCCAAAACATTCTGCACAATATTTCTGTTGAAATTCTCCAAACTTACTGTTTGGAGCTTCATTGCAGGTTATCTCAAATTTCTTTTAAAGACTTTTTGAGAAGACTTTTTCATACCTGTGAACATTTATTCGTGCTCAGGTGGGAGATTGACTCCAAAAAAGTGGGAGATCAGGGTAAAAGAGTGGGAGATTTTACGGAGCGTTGTTTTATGGTAAACTTTGGGACATTTTTAGCTCTGGATAGTGAGAATATATCAAATTTACTCTTGTTTTTCTTGTCAGATATACTTTTATTCTAAGACCTCTAGTTTACAAACACTACTAAACATATTAAATAAAATATTTTTTGATAAATAAATAATTTATTTGTCATAAAGAATCAACAGCCAAAAAGTTAAACAATCACTATCTTACTCAGGATTGGACAGAAGATTGGTTGTTTGTGTCAGTCATTTGATGATTTCATACATTCTGGCCCAAGAAATGGTGTCAATCAACCCCACTGAACGCCCTCTACATCCACCCTTGTTATTTGTCATATCAAATAGTGTATTCGTTAGTGACCATTACAGTTAAACATCTTCAATAGCTTTAACAGTTTATTTGTAAAGTACACACGCTATCTTAGTAGCACTTTGAAATTTATCACGAGCATCAAACTAAAGTGCATGTGGTGTCTTTGATGTCCACCAGTACCCTAATGCTAATGACCAACTCGGTAATTTCATTTGTGCACAGGTAAGGTGAGAAAATCAATAATTGTTATCAAAACATCGACCTGTCTGAAGTTCAAGGCCATGCATGACATTACATTGACTGGTTATCCATTTACGACTTCCTGTCATTCAAAAAGGCGCCAAAAAATCATAAACCAGTCTAATTTGTACTCATGTGATGAAAGCATGATCATAAATGTGTTTTAATGGGGAGATTTCATAAATGTACCATGGAAATGTTAAAAGTCGGGAGAAATAGCATAATATGCGGGAGGCAGGAGATTGGACTTAAAAATCGGGAGTCTCCCGCCTAAGTCGGGAGGGTTCACAGGTATGCTTTTTCAATTGCTTGCTAGTGTATGAACATAAATATTAACCTTTTACTTCTTGGCCTATATCTCTATACTGATTTCTTTTAGATTAATTCTGACCAAGAGGCCACCAGTGTAGATTCTGATCAGGGCTGAAAGTTATAAAACTGAGATTGTAAACCAGTCTTAAATCTCAAGGATCTGATTGGCTGAAATGGCGACTGGTTGCTATTTCAGCCAATTAGATGCTTGAGATTTGAGACTGGTTTCCATGCTCAGTTTTATAACCTTCAGCACTGCATGTAAGCCAAATCCATGGTGAAAAAGGTAAAATAACCAGAAGTCCCCACACCCCTACTCAATGTAAAAGTGTTACTGACCTGATCAGGTGAAAACCTCGGTACTGTGGAGAATATCTGTTTCACTTCCTTCAGAAGATGTGCTGCCAGTTTTCTGGTGACTACACGATGATTACACAACATAACCAAGGCCAGGCATTACACCTCGTGCAATGCCAACAGACTTCCAGTGATGTTTGTGTACTAAAATAGACAAAGTCAGATACACAACATAACCAAGGCCAGGCCTTCCACCTTGTGTTATGTCAACAGACTTCCAGTGATATTTGTGTACTAAAATAGACAAAGTCAGATACACAACATAACGAAGGCCAGGCCTTCCACCTTGTGTTATGTCAACAGACTTCCAGTGATATTTGTGTACTAAAATAGACAAAGTCAGATACACAACATAACGAAGGCCAGGCCTTCCACCTTGTGTTATGTCAACAGACTTCCAGTGATATTTGTGTACTAAAATAGACAAAGTCAGATACACAACATAACGAAGGCCAGGCCTTCCACCTTGTGTTATGCCAACAGACTTTCAGTGATATTTGTGTACTAAAATAGACAAAGTCAGATACACAACATAACCAAGGCCAGGCCTTCCACCTTGTGTTATGTCAACAGACTTCCAGTAATGTTTGAGTAAAGGGTTTAAACTGTTTTAAGGCTGTAAAATAAGCATTCTATTATTTAAAGTAAATAGTTAAGTCAACTCTACCTTCTGTGCACTGTATTTTGAAATCAGCTGCATCAGTAACCGTAATGAACTGTCCAGCTGCTGAGTCTGCTGCGTGTTTGTGTCATTGATATCTTTCTGGATGAACTGGACAAATCCTGTAAATTCATACACATTTAGTTGACATCTGGCTGAAGGTTATAAAACTGAGCATGGAAACCAGCCTCAAGTCTCAAGCATCTGATTGGCTGAAATGGTGACCAGTCGCCATTTCAGCCAATCAGATTCTTGAGATTTGAGACTGGTTTTCATTCTCAGTTTTTTAACCTTGGGACCTGATCTCAATGTCAATTAGGTCTTACGAACTTCTTTTTGGCTTATCTAAATATTAAAGCCCCAACTTGACTATTTAAGCCACTAGATGGCGCTGGGGCAGGTTTTCATGGTATTTTTGACATGCTTCACATCTAAGGGCCTTTTTTTCAAAAAGCACAAAAACCAAGAAGTATTTTCCCTAAAAACTTTTTATATATCTTCTTTGCAACATTTCAAATGAAATGGCAGAGAAAAGTTCATGACAAAATGCATTTTATTGTAATTTGTGAGAAATAAATCTGTTAACTGTCAAAAATTTGAAAATGCCGGGGAGGAGTTTCTGGGGTCATGAACTGCAGATAGTAAACAAATACACGTGGCAGTGTACCTTGAAATACTACTCTAGGCAACTGTTTGGCTATGGGAAGCTGATCAGTAATAATACAGTTAAAATGTAAACCCACATACCTGTTGCAGATTTTTTAATTCTAATATTCCCTTTAAAATGTTGCTTAGTATTTATGAAACCACTTAATCCATTTCACAGTGAATGGCAATTGTGTGGATTGTTATTAAATTATGTCACTTTTCATCTCTATTTAGTATACTGTAAACATAATTATTTTTATTATATCATGTTTATTTCTTACTGCTTTTAGCAGTCAATTGAACAATATCCATGCCTATTGTATAATCAAATTTCCCTCCAAATTAACAGCCAAATTCTGCATGAATGAAAATAGATATCAAAGAATTTTCAGTCCAAAATTTCATGCATTAAAAAATGTTCAGAATTGTTCTACTGTACTTTAGATAAATATTTTTATTTTTGTTTTATGTTTTTATATATTAGCAAAGATAGCTGTATCTGTAAGTTGTTACCTCTTATAACATGTTCCTTCCAGACATCAGACTCCTGCATGAGATTCTGTAGAGCTTGAAATGCCAGTCTGTAAATAGAAAATACCAGTAAATTGCTAGTCTGGAGAACAGGGCCCAAATCTTAAGCATCAAAAAAGCTGAAATGGCGACTAGTAGCCATTTCAGCCAATCAGATGCTTGAGATTTGAGTCTGGTCTCCAATCTTAGTGTTATGGTCTTGGGCACAGGCTGAACCAGCATACAAGCTTGCTATGCCTTCTTGATAAACATGTTGAAAATGTCCGTCTATAACAAGGAAGTGCCACAGAAATGCTAGTCTGTAAAACATCTTTAAGCAATTACTGTAGATTCTGATAAGTTTGCACAAATGTGCAGGATGATCTGGATCTACACTGTTCACTTATGGAAAAGTCATACTGGTTTAATAGCTTTGGTATCATTGACACTCAGATCAGTTTTGAAACATTTTAATAATGATCTTGCACATTCAAATGTGCATTATTTTGAATGTGTTTAATTAATCAAAATTCATGAAGTAAACATTAGATTTTACCTATAACAAGCATTAATTTCGAAGTTAAAGACTACCCATTTTTTATTTCTTGGAAAACTTAAGCCATGTAAAAAGTTGCTTACCCTCGTAGTTTCTCATCAAAGTGAACAGTAAGTCTAGTGACCATTTCTACGAGTTCCATCTTTGTCAAACCATCAGGTATGAGTCTTGGTATAGCAGCTATACATGTCCTAAACAAATCCATCTTTGGCTTTCTATCACCACTGAAACATAATAAATTACTCTCAGATCATGTATAATCCTTTCCTCCATTTACCGTAATCACCCTAAATATTGGGACAGTTAAAAATAATTAAAATTTTTCGTGTCCCAATATTAAGGGTCGCATAAAAATATTTGTTCAAAAAGTGTCCCAATATTTTGTGTCGATTTGCATGCATGCCCTAGTTATGTCTAAAAACAATATAGGAAGTCAACCTAGACAGATCAACCATTACATAATTATGATTATACGAAATCAAATAATTTTAATATTTTTGTAATTATTTTCTGTCTACAGTTTAGAGATTAAAATGATTTATTTTTGTGTTAAAACTTGTCAAGCATTATTTCGTTAAGTGGTAATTAACATTCCGTTAATCTCTTTGCATGTTTTTAATGACACATGCTTGCTGACTTGAAACAGGTGGCTTAACTGGGAAGTTTTCACACCTGTGTCGGTCATTGGCCTGTTTTGATAAGAATTAACTTCAATACTCAGGACTGACACTGACACTCGCCCCAGCTGTAATTTGCTCTCTCATAATCAGTTTAGCTAGTTTTTGACAATAAACAAATAGAAAAACGAGAGAAAAATTCTTTCGATACGGGGATATAATTAATTTAAAAAACGAAAACGATAGCAGTTTTATTTTACAGGGGAGCTTTAGTTAAATAAAAAAGGTATATCGGTACTTTATATATTCTAATTTTCTTCTTGAATTCCTCATGGTAGATATCTCTGAACGTTAAAAGTTTTGTTTCAAATACACGGCATAGTAAGGTTAACTCTGCAATAACATGGTGAAAGTCTGAAGAACATGGGCCGACCTGCATAGTTACCGAGCAGATATCTATTGTCCCAAAATTTAGGAACGCGAAAATACCATTTATGAAAGTGTCCCAAAACTTAGGGACACCGAAAAATACCGATAATAAAAGTGTCCCAAAATTTAGGGACACAAAAAATAATTATTTTCGTGAAAAATAAGGGTGTCCCAATATTTAGGGTGTCTCAATACTACGGGTGATTACGGTATACCCATTTTTAAACATAGGCAACCAGTGCAGATTCAGATCAGCCTGTGCCTCTGTGCCATCTGATCAGGATCTGCACTGGTCGCATTTTGGTAAGAAATAACTTACAAATCATAAAATTAACAGTGCAGATCTTGATCAGATGGCACAAATGTGCCAGCTGTGGCTACGGAGGAAAGGGTTAAATATTACCAAGAAAATTTCTTAGTAAGTACCAGCAGGAGGAGGATCAAATAAAATTGTTGTATCAAAATGTCCACTAATTTTTACATATTTTTTAAATGCATGTATTGTACTAATGTCTTAAAGCCCCAGCCCTAAACTTAAGTAAGAATATACTGAAAATATACTGTAAGATATTGAAAAATCATATTTGTCCATATAGACTCCAATTTATAAACTCTCTAACAGAACACAAAAGGTCCGATCAAATTCTTTCTCATAGACGGGATTTTAAATTATTATGTTTATTGTTAACTAACTTTTAAGGGAGCTATATTTAGCATTTATTTTTGAAAAAGCGACCACTTCATGCGTGATCTTGATTTCTGTGACGTTTCGGAAATCCTATTTTCACTTTTAGTCGTGCAGACCAAATTAATTTTAGTAAATTAAAATTTATTAGCCCTATCTAATGCTGCAAATTTGTACCTATAGTTCTAAATACATGTAATATTTCATACAAGAGCGAGTAAAATTGAAGTAATGCCACTTAAAACTGTCACTAGGCACAACTACATTGTAACAGAACACATAGTTTTGTATTTTAATTTGACTATCAGTTGACTTGTTTTTGACCATGTAATTTATAAAAGTTAATAAAACTTCTTCATGTCTTCACAACAATAAACAATTCAAACAGTTAAAACCAAACTTACGTAATGATTTCTTCTGGATCTTTATTTACATTTTCTGGTTTTGTCAGCAAAAGAGGCCGTCCAACATTCAAATCCAGGGCCCTAAGCATTGAATCAAATGTCTTCAATAAATATGGCACATACTGGGACAGTCCGATGTTCTTCGCCATGTCTTCTGTCAGCATCTTGTTGAGGAATGATTTCTTGATACGAACTGTGGCACCCGACAGGAATACAGTATTTGACTGAGGCATTGGTGGGTCACCGTCACACTGTTGTAGACTGTCCGCTATCACGAGAAATGCTTTCAGACCTATGCTCATCCTCTACAACAGGCAACATTTATAGTTTAGGATACATCTACCTTGCAGAAGCATTCTTAACCATTAAACAAATAAATGAATATAATAAAACAATTTTTTTCAGTTTGACACAGTCTAAGGGATGCTGACTTACAGAATCTGCTAAATTTTCATCAATTCAATCCAGTCCATTCACTGTTCAAAAGGGAATTTATTTACTGAATGGTGAATAGCATAGACTCTGAACAGACTCTGCTGATGAATAGGCTGGACTGGGTCAACACTGGTAACAAATGTGTCAGAAGGATTAATAATTATTATAATGTAGGCAGGTATTTTGTAGACCATAAAAGCAGCACAAGTTTGGTTTTATGTGTGTTTCAATCTGATTTGCGAAGTTCACTAATTATAAAAAGATTCTGTTATCAAAAAACTGTTACATACAGAAGACAGAACGCATTTAACCAGCGATTAACACCAGGTAAAAATTGTGTGTTTCATGTTTTACAACAATTTCTGCAAAAACATTTAAATTTCCTCACCTCTGTCAACCTTCAGCTACTAAACACAGCTACACCAACAATATCCCAACTAATAAACTACATCTATCCCACTCAACCACCATCTTCAATAACAGCCCTACCTACTGACAAAATCTCAATCAATGACCCTCACAATTCACTGACATCCATTTTGAAAGGACAAATAAACAAAGGAAAATGATACTTTGCAAGTATTTCAGTCATAATTCCCAATTTCATTACCAAAATCTCTTACATGATAGATTATTGAACATTTGGGATGAAGGTTATAAAACTGAGTTTGGAAACCAGTCTCAAATCTCAAGCGTCTAGATTGGCTGAAATAGCGACCAGTCGGAATTTCAGCCAATCAGATGCTTGAGATTAGAGACTGGTTTCCATCCTCAGTTTCATTACTATGGGCATTGGTCTTACCTCTGGTGTAAGAGTTCGATTGGACTTCTTCCCCACACTGAGTAAATCAAAGATGATCTCCTTCATGGCAAAATCTAACCTTTCCTGAAAACATATCGGTATATCTGTATCTAACAGCTTACCCTATAATCATTAACGGGTTTGTTGTGAGAATCCAAATTTTAGTGACTTTGAAAATATTGTGTGTTATTTTCAGGGCTCTCACTAGACTTGCAAACCAGGGAAAAGTTTTGTCATAATTTAACTGAATTATGGAGAAGCTTGCAGTCAACAGCATTCTTTCCCTATATAATCTTAACAAAATGAAAAGTCTGGTCACTTCTGGAAGACCTCTTCTCCCAAGCCAACCTCTAGTGACAGCCCTGTATTTTAATTTTCATGATACTTCAAATCAGAATCAGAATTTACATTAAATCATGCAGGCTAAAAAAAAACATGAAATTTTTACAACACTTTTACGTTAACAAATGCTCTGCTTGTATAAATATCTTGTGACCAACATAATTCAATGGTCAGAATTTTCAAAACTGTTCTCTTCCCTTTATTTGTTTATTATAAACACAAAAAGTTAAAAGCCCTCAATGTATCAATATTATATGCATGAAATCAGATGCATACAATATCACAACTTTATTTCCAAATATTATTACTCCCTGGTCCAAAGATAGGAAACTTTATCTCTACATTCAACCTACCAAGGATAAAAACACATATTTTCTTTTCAAATAAATCATTGTATATAAAAAAATTGAACAATTGCTTTCATTCCAAAAAGTCAGGTAACTATAGGCAGGTATTTGTGAAACAAACCATAATTTTTAAGGGAAATCTTAAAATATAACAATGGGAAATGCGGAAAACCACAGCTGTTAAGATGTGGATTTGATAAGAAAACATTAAGCATACATGTGTGCCTTCAGAGTGTTTTTGTTATCTTGATCTGTGAAATGAAACTTCTTCCAAATTATGGATTATTTGACCTGACCATCAAGTTTCCACAAACTACATTCACAAGCAGCTGTTGTTTTTTTTTCAGTTTTATAATCAGGCTGACTAAAACTGAAATTATAATAGAAAACCTTTACTATCAAAATGAAAACAAAATGCAAACTTACCAGACTAATCTGGAGAGAGATTCTAAGGCGACCCGTGACAGTTTGGGATCTTTATTCTTCAGCTGTGATAAACCATTAGTGAGGAAATATGGCCAGTTGTTGAGAAAGAATGCCTTCTGATATTAATTATATTATATCATTGGATGATCATTAAAGATCTGTGCCCAATGTTTTAAAACTGAGCATGGAAACCAGTCTGAAATCTCAAGAATCTGATTGGCTGAAATAGCAACCAGTCATCATTTCAGCCAATCAGATGCTTGAGATTTCATACTGGTTTCCAAACTCAGCTTGCAAATCACAAATGCAAACAGTGATACGAATTTACATTGGTTGTGCATGTGATAAAAGCATACCCTGAGAGAATTAACCTCTGCAACTGACAGAAAAAAACTGCAATCTTTCTAAGAAAATAATCTCTTTCAAAACATTCTCTCCTTGGATATAATGTTTTTGGGTGAAAGCAAGAAATTCTGAAAATCCAATAATCCTGAAAATTTGTCAATTTATATAGGAAAATTAAAAAATATCAACCATTTTTAGACACATAGAATCCTAAATTCTGGATTAATCTTTCACCCATGTCCTTGGTTTTATCACATGGGATACTAATGTAGATCCGGATTATAAAGCACATCTGTGACTATAATGGGTTTACATTGTTTGCTTTTTGGTTCAGAAATATTCTAATGAATCTAAAATAGAACTGTGTAGATCTAGATCCCATGTGATAACAGTCATATCCATTCAGATCTGACTGAAGATCTGCTACCTGTGAATGTTTCTTTCTCATGGTGACGTCCAGACAGGGTGTGTACATCATTTCCACAAAGTTCTTCAATACTGGTACATTCACTTCAACCAACATGTGCAAAGCCATATACCCTATTATTCTGAAGGGAACATTATTATTTGTTTGCATTTGTTTGGGAGTGAACCACTTTCGGATTATTTGAAATGTGTGAAACCCAAAGGTCATGCCATCTTTAAAAGATATGTTTCTCCCTTCTCGGCTGAACGTAATAGGTTTTTGATTTAATTCTTTTACTTTATACTCCATGAAAACAGCTTATATTTCAAGTGTGTCTGGTGTAGATAAACAGTCTGCTGAACATCGGTACAGTCTTTACTTGGTTGCTATTTTTGGTCAATAACCTATGCGTCTGTAAGTGACATGTGAAGATCCTGAACAAACAGCTTAACTACACTGAGATATGGGATGTTTTCTTGGAGAAAAGGATTAACTGATTTTGTAGAAATAGCACAACTAACAATTACAATGCTTACTTTCACTCTGAAAAATTTTAGTCCCATTAAGAGATTAATGATGCTCTGAGCTGTGTATGGTGTCTGGTCTCGCAGCTTCAACTCTCTTAGTTCCAGCAAGAAGGTCTTACGTACAGATGGGAACCTGCAGAAACATAAAACTGTAATAGACTGCAACTCCGTTATATCGCGATCCGTTATATCGCGATATCCAATATATCGCGCTTGGTCCGTGGATCCCAATTTTTTTGTACATTTACAATTTATATGTTAGTTCATTCTTCGTGGGTGGTAAAAAAGATATAAATGATTAAATCAACGTTGGCGACAAATTCACGAAACGCACGCTTTTTCCGTGTCGTATTACGTCATTTTTGACAAAGGCTGTTTATTACATTTTGTATGCAGGGATTTAAGAGGTGATGTACACATTCACAAGCAGATACAATTTAGATTAAATAGATGAAAGTTTTATTTACAATTCTGTTGCTTTTGATTTGACATGAAACCCCCTTTGTGACAAACAATAGGTGCGAAAAACACCAAGCTAATACGGTACTGGCAGAATTTCGTTCACGAGACAAACCGCAAATTAGCGACAATTAATGCAAGTTGCTAACCATAACAGGCATGAGCAGGAAACATCAAAACAGTTTGTTGTTTTGACATTACCTGCTCATCGATATTTCAAGCATATCAACATCGGACGACGACGAACTAACATCGCCGACCATGACCGACCAACAGATCATCGATCTGTTGAAAGTACCGAAAACAATAATACCACCGTTGAAAATTGATGACGTCGATCTTTGTTTTGTACATAAATTAATTTCTTTTTATTAAAGATAGAACTTAATAAATTATATTTAAAAAACATTTGTCCAGCACGGAACATACTCCCTGATGTACCCGTAGATTTCATGGCGTGTTAATTACGCAACACCACGATATACATGCATCTGACAACAAAAACAAATGAATTCTCCTTGTTTTAGCGCGATTATTTACTTATATCGCACTCCGTTTATATCGCGGTCAGCGGGCTTGGACCCCGAGGTCCGCGATATAATGGAGTTGCAGTGTATCATGTGTATTCAAATAGATAAAAAAGAAACCTCAAGATGTTTAGTTTCTTATTGGAGCAAAAATTCAGACACGTATACGGTGTCTGGTCTCGCACTTTCAACTCTCTCAGTTCCTGTGAAGCTAAACAAAATTAGAAAACTCCTGATGAAATCTGGCAGAGCTGTCAAACTGTCACATACAGTACACTTTTACCAGAGTACGTACCCATCTTTATACTTGAAATGTTTGAATGCTTGACTGATGATCTTCCCAACTAAATCATCATGTCCAGGATGATAGGATAGCTGTAAATAAAAGTATCTTGTTAGATTTAATCTATATAAGCATGAATGTCAATCCGCTTTCAAAAAGCAGTTAAGATGATGTGCTCCTATCAAAAAGTTTGCCAATGAATACAAGTAGCTGCAATATTCTACTGTTCTAGATAAAAATGCCAATATTAAATTTCAAAATTTAGCAATTATTTGGCAAAACTGTACAATATCCTTAATCAACATGAATACACTTTGAAATTTCCTTTCATTTTCAAGCAATCATGATTTGATGCTTGTTGTTTAGCTATAAAGCAAACATTATATCTGTTAAACACAATATCAAACAAATAATGAAATTTGTAATGAAAATACACATATTACTAGACATCACATTTAAAATATCATAAAAGTGGTATACTTAAAACAAACACACTTACCTTTGTAAGTACTTCAATAAGCACCAAACAATACATAAATTCTACAGCAAGCTGAAAAACATAAAACGACAATAAAAGTTTGAAATATAGAGAACTTTAACCCTTTCCTCCATAGACACACCTTAATTGCGTGGGTGAATAGTGTAGATCCAGATCAGCCAACACATCCGTGTCATCTGATCAGGATCTGCACTGTTCGCTTTTTGATTCATTAGGTTATTTCTGACCAAAATTTGACCAGTGCAGATCCTGAGCATATTTTACATTGTAACACAGCATCCTAGCTTTCTCCACAATGGAGCAACAGTGATCAAATTTCTTTGCTACAAGGAAAAGTTTCCAGGCAAGTTACCAGATGATTTTAAATGTTCCCAGCATATTTCTGAGTGCTGATAGCTGTGTTATGTTAACCCTTTCCAACATAGAAATACATTTACTGCGTGGGTTAACAGTTTAGATCCAGATCAGTTGACACATTCGTGCCATCTGATCAGGATCTAAACTGTTCACCGGCTGATCTGGATCTACAATGGTTGCACATGCGTAAAAATGCATATATATGGAGGAAAGGTTTTAAAAAACAACTTGAAGAATCAGATAAAAATATGAAATAAATGAAAAAGAACTTTAAAAGCCATCAAACATAACAAATATCAAAAACTTGCAGACTCAGTTTGAGTCTGTTTATGTGAAATAACAGAAATGACTGTCCAAGCTGCCTAGCCCAAAGTTGAGCGCTACTTAATAACAAACAAGACATAGAGACATGTACCTCACAATAAGGACCCAAGATCATAAAACTAAGATTGGAGACCAGTCTCAAATCTCAAGCATCTGATTAACATGCGGCCAATACAGCCAATCAGATGCTAGAGCTTCCAATCTTAGTTTTCTGATCTTGAGCATAGATCTACTTACATTTCACAAAGGTAATCTTTACTCCTGAAAATAATTACATATAGATTTAAATCAAACAATGTTATAATGTATTTCTATACAAGATTTAAACTGTTAAACTTTTCAAGATATCTCATTTATCAGTGACTGTGTGTTTATACAATATCACAAACGTGTTTCTAAAATACTGAGAAGAAATGAGAAATGGCACACTTCCAGAAAAACATATTAAGCAAAACCCAAGTTATACTGAACATTTACCACAACAACAAATTAAATTATCAGTATCTTTCAAGTCTGCAAGGTTTAGGGAAGGCAAATCTGAAATAAAGAAACTGTTTAATGTTTGATTTTCATACTGTTTTTCTCTTTTTTAACACTTTCCTCCATATATACACATTTTAAAGCATGTGTGGCTAGTGTAGATCTAGATCAGCCGGCACATCTGTGCCATCTGATCAGGATCTGCACGGGTCTCTTTTTGGTCAGAAGTAACCTTATAAATCATACAGTGAACAGTTTAGATCCTGATCAGACAAGAAAATCCCATTACAATGTTCATTAAATATCACATATAGATTTCACACAAAATCATACATTTTGTATTACAAAAAAGTCCTTTTCAAAGCAGTTTATTCTTTAGAGCTTTAAGTTTTGATTTCAATTTTTAATTTAATCTCTATCTCATTTCGCAAAATAGCAGCTTGATTAATAAATTGTTCATAAAATTTCTTTAAAAATTCGTGACAATATTCTTTGGAATCATTTTATTTCATTTTATGTATTTTACACTATGATAAATTACAATTATGACTATAAGAAAACTTCAACCATGCCACAACACCTTATGACATTTACAAATTGTGTCAAATAATGCTCCCATAAAAGTTTTGTTACAACTTAGGACTGCTAAAGAATCTATCCTCACTAAGTTTATTGATATCGAGTAAATATAACTTGATATGTTAATTTTGACCATGTAAATGAGTGCAGGATCACTTAAAATTTACAATTGTCTCTTACAGTCAGTTATTTGAAAATTAAAGAAAATACCGTATACATGTAATGGGTTATTTTCGTGAGATGAATATTTTCTCTATTTTCGTGACTGTCGAGAATTTGCTAAAAAAAATAATTTAAACACCAAAATTTCCCAACTTTATTTTCACGAAGTGCACTCTTCATACTATAGTGTATGGTAAGCTTGATTAAATCTGCCATGATAGCAATTTATTTATGTTCTGGGTTAATCAAGTATATCACATAACAAGTGTAAAATCATGGTAGGGATAATTTTAAACTTTCAAAATTTGCTTCACATTTGCTCGGTGACACTGTAGAAATTGTAAACAAATGCTTTATGATAATGATGCAAGGTTTATTTACACAAACCAAATCCCAAAAAGTGATACTTTAACAGTCATTTAAGAGCTATTGTTGTGAAACTTTGTCTTTCTTTTTTTGTTAACTGTGTAAAAGCATTGTGTTGTTGTAAACTTCCGATTTACCCGTTCCATTTGTTGTATTATATATACTCCATGCAAAAGTCAAAATCCAGATATATACAGTCGTGTCCGGTAATCTTGCGCATCCGGTCATCTTGCGCAGTGGTCTACCGACATCCCCGAAAGTGTTTAACGGTCACGTTGTGAAAATATCTCAACAAACGATCATTTTTTTTACCTAAATTAGAACATCTAAAAGGTAAACATGTTGAAAATTAATACCTGTCCAAGATATTTACATCATCGTAATAAATTATTCATGACCACGCCCACTGACCTATTTTCCGATATTTTAAGCAAATAATTCTTATTCCATCATCTCGTCCAGAAATGTGTGTCCCGTGATAGATATACATTTTGAAAACAATTTATACCATTTTAAACGTACAATTCCATTTTGTTCGCAACCGTTAGTGAATTCAGACCACATTTACGTCAGTTCCCACCATTCTGTCAACAAAGTTCAAGGGCATAATCTGTGCATGATTTTTTTCCTGCAGAAGCGTAAAGTGCCTTTTTTTTCTCATGTCAAATAAATAGAAAACTTAATATAAAACAACAGGAAATTTTATGGTTCGTCAGAGACACTTAATCTTTTAAAATATTTCACTGCTGTGACGTCATTTCTCTCAGGTGCGCAAGATGACCGGACGTTTAAATGCTTGGGTAAAACATGGTGGTAAGAGTAAACATTAATTAATTCCCAATAGTTAAGGAGTCATGACCAAAACATTTTTTTGTCATTACATGCATGAAAGGTTTTTGAAAACAGACAAACAGTAATGAAACATTTGTCCATTATTGATCGGTAAAAATACAGCCGATAATGCTTAGGTGCGCAAGAAGACCGGACAGCATCGTATATATCCAAATATACATGAAGGGGATAGTTCACTCTTCATGACGGAGTAATTGTTTATTTTTTTAAATATAAAATAAAATGGAAAAGAGCAAGAAAATGGGCACACTATCCGCTATACCCTGAAATCCGTTACTGCCTGAACAACTGTATAGGTAACATAAACGGCTAGACATTGCGCTCACACTTTTCACCAATTAATGAAATTTCTTTGTTCAATCAAACCAATGAGTGACTTGTCCGTTGAGTCAGGTCATCCATTTTCTCAAGCCCAGTAATAACCAACAGCCAACTTAAAATGATGAAGATGGCGTGTTGTCATAAGTTGTTTATAAGAAGTGACAGTGTCACAGTAGAGCTGCTGATAACTGGCTAATGAGGAAGTGCCCCTCCCATAGCTCAAATGGTATTAGTATACCTCTGATGATCTTTGATCAGAGCTCACTAAATCCTTATGACACTCTATGTTCTGTCGTCATTGCTGGACAATAAAGCTATGATATTGTTTGCAAAACAAAATAAACAACAAAAAAATGACAGCAATTTGTGCTGACTTCTGAATCCGGTGCGTTACTTTTCTGTATCGTAATTTTACATGTTGTGATTAAACGCCAGCACATGTACTAAACCGGACCGTATACCCTGCTATCACAGGAACCTAAATTTCTTTCAAAAATCATCCCGATTCCACATATATGATGTTTGACCCTATATACATATATAATAAACAAAAGATATATGTATATAGGGTCAAACATTATATATGTGGGATCTGGATAATTTTTGAAAGAAATTCAGGTTCCTGTGCTGCTAGTCTCAATAACTCGACTGCAAGAACAGACCCATTATCATACGGACATTTTCGTTGCCTGTTCTTCGACAATCATATATATAGAAAAGCTCTTCTATTGCGCACAAATAGTTGGGCTACTGTGCTGCAATTGTCTACTAAAAACAACGTTAGGTGCAGATCAAATCTTTTGGATATTTCAAAACACTTAAGTATTATTTCTTTAAAATTAATTTTCGTTTCTTTGTAATGGTTAAATCACATCGATGTCATTTATGAACCTCCGTTAAGACAGAGAGTCACCAGTAAGCCATGCCTCCCTTACTTTGTCTGGGCATTCAGGATAAATGACTGACATTAAGAAGTCGCAAACATTGCTACTCGACATTAATTCCCACTGGCATACCAATAAAAGTGAAGATATATAGTGTCACGTGGCTGTATTTTAAGTTTGGATGCTCAAATTGTTTGAAAAAAATGCTTTATTTACATAGTCTACAGACACATACAAAAAAGAAATACCGTTTGCACAAGAAGTCTGGAATGGCTGTTTAAAACGTCTAGAAAAAAATTATATAGTTATCGGATATAAAACACTTATTTACAATATTTTGGGGTCATCTGTCAAAATAATGTCAGAAATTTTAAGTAGTAGGGGAGACCGGGGATAGTTGTTACACGGGGCAAGTTGTTACACTTAATTTTGCGACAACATTGCATCACTGATGAAGTCGGTACGGATACTAAAATAACCCTAAAAATTTCCTCTAAGTTTAATATAAGTTTCATTAAAATTGTCCGGGATATAGTCAGATTAGCTAGGAAAAACTGATTTTACTATGTAAAAGTAATTTTTTTTCGAATTTGGAAAACATTTCGATATTTCCTCATTATTGCATATACAAGTCTTAAACACAAATTAAAATTAACATAAATATTTGTATGTTCTTTGAAAATAGTAGTACAAAAAATCAGGCTATATGTTATATATTAGCGACCTTTAAGTGCGACAAGGGGTGGGTGGGGTAAGTTGTTACGTCGGTGGTGGGGCATGTTGTTACAGGGTAATATTTCGTCCCTCGACTAAACATAGATTTTTGACCAGCATGGTACACCTTTATATTATTCGTTTCACAACTTTCGACAATATTATCGATATTTTTTCGGAAAAATGCTCGTGTAAACGCAAAAATAACCCGAAATATTGATTTCTTTATCTTATTGCATTGAACCTGGCGGAAAACTATTGGCACTGACCGCTCGGAGAAGGTAACCCTTCTGGTTCTCTTTTTTGTGGTGTCTTTTTTAATTGATCAAATAATAAACTGATACACTCTCAGAATTTCATGCAGATCTACGGTTTGTTTGTGTGGGTAAGCTTTTGTATTTTGTAACTGTGGTTTTGGCTGTTCCTGAATGTATATTTGACTAACACTTTTACAGGTATCATACTAAACTTTCGCAAAGTTCTTTCGCAAAAGTTATAAATTTACATTGTTTTCGTTAGAGCAATATAAGTCAACCACAAATGTATATATACAAATCTATCCGAATTCACAATAGATTTAAAAAAAATGAATGCCTTATTGAAACGTTTGCGATTTTCCAACTGAACATCCACAGTGACTATATTAATGAAACAACATGCATGTTTTTGTCAAAAATCATATTCTGAACAATTTTCAGGTCTTTGAATGGAACTGTTATCCAAAAAGTCACTGTTATGTATCAGAATATGTTAAAATTGTACCCAGAGCTATTGTAACATTTTACCCCGAGACCTGTAACAACATGCCCCACGACCGGGGTAAGTTGTTACACTTTGGTCTACTTACGAAAAATTATTTTGTTATGAATTCAGTTTATATACGATAATCGGTCTAATTTTATATTAAACTTAACTTCCTATGGTTTTAATTGCCAATATTTACGGTACTTTCGCACAACTGAAACAGTCACAATTCTGAAAAATACTAAAAGTGTAACAACTATCCCCGGTCTCCCCTACATTAAAATGTTTTGACTTCAAACCGAAAGTAGACGCCAGGGAGTAATTTTTCCTTGATTTTCTTGAAAACCCTAACATTATTTTTACGAATTGGCACTAAACATTGTAGACCAGCATGATTTCAGGTACCTATGGGTTGCTTTCGTATATTGTCAATGAATTTCAGAGTTCTTATACAAATGGTTGTTCTTTCGTTTTAGTATGTGCTTGGTTATTAGAAAATGATTAAGACTAGATTGAACTTGCAAATATTAACTACATTCTTAGGTAAATACATTTCTTTACTAAGATCTAGGTGGCAATAAGTATTTCCCCAAAAATCCATTATTGAAATTTTAGCCACTTTTCGCCATTTGCAATGTTGGCGTCTCAGTACATAGATAAACTTCTCTAAACCACAAAACACAAACCCTTATAAAGCAAGAGCCCATGCAAACATAAATCCCTCTTATTGAAAATGCTGTCTAAATAACTAACCATAGGCTTTTAGATCATCTTCCAAAAGTCACTGGATGAAAGATCCTCTTATTTGCCGACAAATGTCGGCCCTGTTTATAAAAACGGCGACAGTTTATGTTCGGACCATTCCTTAATGGCAGTTGCGCAAAATCTATACCTGTCACATCTGGAGTGTACCCAGGGATATGTGCTTGGTCCACTGCTCTTCCTTGCCTATATCAATAACCTAACTAAAATTTTTAATTCCTATTTCGTCTCTTTGCAGATGAAACTGCAGTATTCCTTTCTCTGACCTCGTCGAGCCAATCAAAGCTTCTCGAGTAATGAAAACAGGAGCAGGACATGAAATTTAACCCATCCAAATGTCAGGCAATCCATGTCGCTAGAAGGAAACATAACATACCTAGTAAAAGATACTACCTCCGTAGAATTTATCTACAACCTGCTTAATACATTGGCGTGAACGTATCAGGAGACTTGTTTATGGAAAATCATGTAAATATGTCAACCAAAAACGCAAACCAAAACCACGGGTGTCCTACGTCGAAACATAAAAGTTAAATATGAACCTCTTAAGTATACAAGGCTTATCACACTCTCAGCGCTGCAGGTTTTCACTTCTCGTTTTTTTTTAAATAACACCCCTGATACATCCCTTTCAAATTATTTTTAGTATTACAAACAGTCTTGGTACGTTACGCGCAAATACCTACGTCCCCGCTAGGGATTTGACATCAAAGGATGATAGATAAATGTTATACTTTACATCAGCACTTTTACTAAAATGCATTACATTTTTGATGGTTGTCAATGAGAGTATATTATCATTTCTTTGTACACCTAATAAAAATATGTACACTTATGAAAATAATTAAGGGTCACATAAAATCTATGTTGCTAAACTACAGCTATATAATTATGTCCGAATACATTTTACACTTTAATTATTACTGGCACTTTACTTTTTCGACAGATTCTGAATATATGCAAATGTTATTTTTCAATCAATAAAATATCATTTATGTTCATTTTGTAAATGCTAAATAATGGTGGGCTTAGTGGTTGAATTATATTTAGTGAATGGGTTCGCATACCAGGTTAACTATTGTTTCAATACTGATGGTAAATATGATGTAAAAATAAATTCCCGTTACGGTTTAAAAAAATACCATAATGCCACTGGACAAAATACAATTTCGATACTTGTTATTAGTTACAAACAATCATTAGTAAAATAAGAAAGAAATCGGAAAGAGCGGCGCCCGTGAATATTAAGAATTCCTCACCCGGTTATTGGCAAATAACCATAAAATACCTGCTGAACAAATGGTATCGCATTTAAGGTACAACACTATCTATTTGATTTTTGAAAATAAGTGTTTTTTTTTTCACGCTACAATTAAAATATATAAATATTTACTTCATAAAAATGGTCCGCGAAAATCGTGCAAACTTCGAGTAAGCTTTCATCAAATATGTTAAGACCAATTGTAGTTTGATAGGACAATATCATCACTGGTCAGCAGCACGTGACTTGTGCACGTTTGCGGAGGCATTTCATAAAGCTTTGCAGGAAGAAGACCTCGTTATCTTTATGGTGACCAGAGTCTTCAATGGCAGCGTTTTCACTGGCAAATAAACTCATTATATGTCGCAAATCACTTTAATCTTCGATCTGGCTTATTTTGATCACAACTTCATGTTTTAGCGACCAGTAAATCAGGAATTACTTTATTATTGGTATTTGCAGACGACTGCTCATTGCCCAATATCACAAAACTAAGATGTGATACCAGTCTCAAATCTCAAGCATCTGATTGGCTGAAATGGCGACCAGCCGCTATTTCAGCTGTTCGGATGATTGAAATTTGAGACTGGTCTCAAGATTTAGTTTTATGATATTGGGCACAGTTTGCATGGATTCAAAACATTACCCGATAGAGCTCTTCTGTTAAGAGAGACGACTTGAAATCCCCAAACGCCAATCTGCGTGTTTCCACACTGAGTGCAGTATTTCTTGCTAGGCAAAATAAACTCAAGAACATGAGCTTATTCATTTTGTGGAGTGGATTTTACTTTTGGAAATAAGAACACACATAGCTGAAAGTATGGATAAATCATGCCTTTGAAATTTCCTCTGTGGTAATCTGACATCTGACCCATCGGTAGCTTGTAGCTCAAAATGCATTCTTTTTGAAGAGAAAAATTATTTTTGACAAGGAAACACGTGGCCAATGAATCCAGCGGAGCCTTAGTCAAAATAGTTTGTATGATAGTCATAGAAATAGAGAGAATAATCGATTATGGGGAGTATTCTATTCCAAATATATCCCTGGTATTTTAAGCCCCAGTTATGCACCACAACTATGTTATAGTATTCAAATCTTTTCCAAACTACTGTTGTCGATTTATAGTCTCTTTCTGTGCGATCGCCGCTGTTCTAATCATTGAACTATTGATCTAGTTCTAATTGATTTGCCAAACTGGCAAGTGATAATCCAAAATATCACATGGTTCACAGTGCTTTTGTACAAACATATGAACTGTTTCGTTTGTACTAAACAATAAAGAAATATTAAGAAGTCACCCTACATTTGTAGCAAATCAGAAGCTATAAAATTCCAAATTCCTTAGTGATTTATTTAAATAGGACTCCTTTCTATTTTACATTGAACAAAATAAATCGATCTATTTTCAACTGCGAATGGCTACAAATGTAGGGCAACATCTAAGCCAGGGTCTATTAAGACATTTCTAAAGAAATAAGAAGCCTTCACTCGTTGCGCTTATTTTGTCTTTTTTTTTTTTAAAGAAATGTCTTAATAGACCTATCCTATAAATAGAAAACAAAAAAAATAAATGTAATGTATATTTATTAATATAAAATGTCTAACAGGATAACAAGAATAATAAAAACATTGCACTTTACACTTGGCCTATGGAATACATCAACATTGGAACTTAAATCAATATAAACAATTCAACTCTACTGTAGGGTAACATAACAACAGCCAATAGGGAAAATCATGAAAATTAAAAGAAAGTTGACATCCAGTAGTTAATGTGGATTTTTATACTTAGTTTTTAAACTTTTCATTTCAAATATTATTAAGTTTGTATATAGGGCAATAGTGCATTAAATAAGTTTTGAATAAATCCAGTTTTGGCACAGAGATCTAAAAATATCATTTTTACTAAAATTTTATCAAATGAGCATTATCAGACACAACAATGTTTACCAGCAATAATATCCAGTTAAATAAAAATGATTAGATGCAATCATTTTCATAGTATTCCTAAAATTTGCAGTTTTAGCCTATTTTTAGAGAAATTTTAACAATAATTTCTTTTTTATGTTAGGCTCCTGCACGCTCCTGTATGTTATTTAAGTTTGAACTATAAATTATACCTGTAATAATTTTAAATTTAATCTTGAAATCAAAAGTTTCCTTAAAAAAAGTTTGATTTGGCGTCAAAAGAAATATTAACTCATCCTACCTGAAACTTTACACCAAGGATATGGTTATTCATGACATAACATGAATTTTTTCTAAACATAATCATCATTATGATAATTTGATCATATGCAATTGACAAATAACAATATCAGATTAAGCAGACAACACCAAACATTTAAACCTCTTAACAGACGTATTATTTTGTTTTAAAAATGTAACAGTTGGTTTATATTCACTATTGCAGTAGTTAATATATCTGCCATAAAATGTCAACCTTCATAAAACAACAAAACAGAGACAGCCATTGCAAAATATATGTACATGTTTGATTTCTGGACCCAAGACCATAAAACTAAGAATGGAGACCAGATGTGCTGGCTGACCTTGATCTACACTGGTTGCACAAGTGATAAAACCCATATAATGGAGTAAAGGGCCAAAGAGTTAAATCTTAGTGGACGAGTAGCAGATCTTCAAATGATGTTGGGAGGTAATGGCGAGTGGGGAGGGGGAAGACAATGGCACATACAATCATTTTAATTTTCAATGCCATCATCTGCTGGAATTTTGTTTAACCCTATACATGTTTTCCATTACATGTATATGGGTTTTATCACATACGCAAACAGTGTAGATCCAGATTAGCTGGCACAACTGTGCTGTATCAGGATCAACACTGTTTGCTTCAAGGTTAGAAATAACTTATTAAATCAAAAAGCAAACAATGCATGTCATAATCATGGAGCACGGACGGTCCAAATCTACACAGGTCGAACTTGCCATAAAACCCATACACATGTATATACATACTGTCAAAATAAAGGCTTAAAACCATTTGACTCCAAAGTTATTTTGATTTTTGATGAATTTTTTTGAGAATTTTTGAGGAAACTACTGAAAATCTATTAAAAGATGATTTTGAACTGTCATGGCTAAAAACTTATAGAGAATGTTTATTTTATAAATATAAAACTATATTTCGTCATGTAAGCTCTGGAATTATTTTGTTCACAAGTGGTCTGTCATAAGTGAAAAATATTATTTTGGAGATTAAAAAAAATCACTTGTACCGGGTATTTTAATAATAAACAAGATTTCTGTAAATGTTATGCAATTGAGTAATATTAGACCGAAAATCTTCATATTTTCCCAAAGTTTTTGTGAGAATAAATAACTTCATTGAATTTATAGTTCAAAAGTTATATTATGTGGAAACTCTACAGTAATTATTTAACAAAAGCTACTTCAGAAATATTCATCTGGGTTGGTTTAAACATGAATAGTACCAATTTAAATTAAAATTTCTTCAGGTGCATCTTGGGGACCACAAAATGCCCCTCAGGATACAAGAACCTAGCACTTTCTTAGCCACTGATGAGCATCTGGCTAGAAACCAACAACATGGAAACTAGCTCAACAGTTTCTTAACATGAAAAAATAAAAATCCTGGTGGGCTTCAACACCCATGCAGCAAGGGGTCTGTGATTATGCTTTAACTGTTCACTTTGAAAATCTCCAGTCTATTATAGCTGGTTGATCTAGAGATATGATGGTGGGTTCGTCTGACTCCTCTAAGTTCCCCTCTGAGGGTTCCTGTATCATGGTCTCCAGCTCAGGGATCATACGACACAGTGTTAACAGTAACAAAACCTGTAAAACAAGATATCTGGAATTTGGCACAGGTTTACAAGTAACAGCAATTTCTGAAATGATCTGTCAATACATGTATTAATTATAAACTTTGCATGATATGACAGAGAAACAAACTATGGAAGAAACTGTTTAAACATGTAACTGCTGAAGGGCAGACAATGTTGACAAACTTCATTAATCTAACAGCGTTAGCCTGAAATTGCTTTTGTGATCAAGTATTTAACAATATTCAAACAGCTTAAAGTTCAAGCTGTAAAGAGCACCCAATTTTAATGGAAATAGAAATTAAATTAATGTCATGGGACCTTTATGTCCTATTGATAAAAAAGTCTGTGATTAGATCTCTGCTTGGTATTCAATTACTCCTGAATACAGAGTTTTTGACATGAGGAAACTATCTAGGTAGCTTGTGGATAGTCAGTCAGTATAGACCTTTCCCATAACTAGGTTGCCGTTCGTGGTAAATCATTGATTACATCCCTTGATTACTGGTGAATGACTTCCGGGGACGTTCAAAACAAAAAGGACGTTTTAGAGATCGACGATGCATGTAAACATATGACCGACAATCAATTTGTTTGTTTGTTTGTTTGTTTCGGGTTTAACGCCTGGTTTCAACAGCTTTCTAGGTTATATCCCGGCGGTCAGTCCACCTAACCGGTGTTCCTGGGTCTCCAACCAGTACTAACCAATTTCTCCGCAAGCGACTGACTGCTTCCTCACTTGAATCAGAGGTGAGGGACAAATGACTCTCAGACGCAATGTCCGAGTTCAATTGTTACGGAGAAATTTTTTCCCGCCTCGGCTGGGGATCGAACTCACGACCCCTGGATTGACAGTCCGATGCTCTACCAACTGAGCTAGGACTGACAATCAAACGCTGAAATTATATCAGATATCTGGAAAGCACATTTAAAATGATCACTCATTATGTAATGACAACTAATAAAATAAAATAAATTGTCATAACTAAGAAAAATACATTTATAACGGCGTTTTCCGTTATTCTAACTAGCGTTCCGTATCTTTCGGCGGGCCGCTTCCAGATATTCCTCGAGTATATGACCGAAAAATATGAAAAAATAAACTCAAAAGTATTTAGGTGTTTGTATGAATATATTATTGAATTATAAGAAAATATTACAGATTTACGATAGAATTAGTATATAAATATGGCGCTTTCGGTATGTGACATACAAATATTAAGTATGCATATATACGTCCTTTTTGTTAATTTCAAATTATTTTTTTTGTATGAACAAAAACATAAACGTTTTTAGTTTTTATGAATATATTATTAAACGGTAATAATATATTCGAAATTTAAGCTAGATTTAAGATATATAATTATATATATGAAATTTATTTTGCAATTTCGGTATGTAACATGCAAAGTTATGTGCTACCAATCTGAAATATGGTAGTTAATAAAAGTGATCATCTTCTGTTAATTTTATCAAAACGTACTTGTATTTAAATTCTCGTATTAAGTGTGTATCGAACTTCTACAGTTTATTGTCAAAATCAGTTGTATGCTTAATTTCATAATTGACTACCTATAATTCTTTGTAAGCCGGCGGTTTGACAATTACCGATAAAATATCCCTTAGGCTTGTCATGGTAATGATTGCCCGAGGCAGAAAAATTATCAGATTATTATTGATTTTACATGTACATTAAGACATTCAATCTTTTACATGAAGAAACAACTAAATTTGAAGCTAGAGCAAAGGAATACCGCTCGTATTAACGATTACATGTTAGAAATAGTGTTTTATAGCTAACATCCGACGGATTTAACCCTGTTATATAAGTACGCATATATACGGTCTTTTGTCCGTTTCAAATACAATCTTTGTATTAAATAATCAATATTTTAATGAACATTTATTTTGTCTTCATTTTGATTTGCAGTAAAATCATAATTATATCCTATTTGTTATCTTGTCTCTTTTATCATCAGACGTCCCCGGAAGTGGAAAGTGATTTTTCGGTCATGCGCACTTTGTCAAAGGGCAAGTAATTTTCAAGGGAACCTACCTAGTTATGGGAAAGGGCTATACCCAGGTGCAAACCTGTCCCTGAAACAAAGGAGGAGCACCCAAGATCATAATTCATTTGCAATTTCACACCCAGATGTTATAAGTTTACCATTCTTTCAATTTCAGCCCATCAATTAAGATCATGGGTTATTTCACCTAAATTCATTTGAACTGTGTATACCTCGATCGGAATGCATTAATGCAAGGCAGATCTAAGTCTAAACTGTGCCCAACGTTATAAAACTGAGCATGGAAACCAGTCTAAATCTTTAGCATCTGATTGGCTGAAATGGTGACCAGTCGCCATTGCAACTAATCAGATGCTTGAGATTTGAGACTGAATTCCAATCTCAGCTTTATAACCTTCAGCCCTGGTCGTAAACATGACAAACAGTGTGCTTAGTACTAAAAGGGTTAAAGCTATATAATCTTCATAATAGGCATCTTGTATTCTTTCTTAGACACACCTTTATTGCATGGGTGAACAGTGTAGATCCAGATCAGCTTGCACATCAGTGCCATCTGATCAGGATCTGCACTGTTCACTATTTGATTTATTATTTTATTTCTCACCAAAAAGCGACCAGTGCAGATCCTGAACTGGATCTACCCTGGTCGCACACACGTAAAGATGTGTATTTATGGAGGAAAGGGTTAAACATTTCCATATTCTTACACAGAAGAGTTGTTTGTTCAGTCTGACATCTTGCAACACCTCAAACATTTCATTTTGATGATACGGTACCCCGTCTTGCATTCTCCTCACCCACCAGGGTCTTTACGGCATCTAAAAATAGAAATTATGTTTATGTTTTAATACTTCACTTATTACATGTGTTACTATAAATAGTAACACATTTACGTTACGACCGGAAGCGTTATTCAAGGTCGCAGGGCATTAACTTGTGAAATGGCAGGGCTATTATCGATAATGGCCCTGCGATTTTATTTTTAGGTTTTCAATTGTTATCCGTGGTTTTGTTACATTTCATGGTTGAAATAAGAATAAATTGTACATACCCGTGAAATATCCCCGATTTAAAATAATTTTTCTCCGTTTTTATTTTCCATTCATTTCTCCATAATTCACAAAGAGCCTGATGGTAACAAAGCTCGCAACAGAGGTATAAGAATGAAACACTCTCAAATCCATTTACAGACTCATACCACGATAATCACTTCTAGCATTAAAAATTTAGCAAATTCCTATCCTTTCCCTTAAGTTAAAACAAAATAATAAAACAGTACTTTTTGAAATAGTAAACATTCGTTAATGACGTCATATATCACTCAAATGACGTATTATTGGAATCATGACGTGGTAATTAAAATAATAAAAAGTGCCCAATCAAGTACAAAGTACAAAGTAAAACAAAGTAAAACGAGTGTCATTTGTAATGTACACATGTAATAAATAGGTAAATAAATGGGCAAGGAGTGCCACTTGTCAACAATGGCCCTGCCTCGGGCCATTATTCATATGACAGGGCCATTATCGACAAGTGGCACTCCTTGCCCATTTATTAACCTATACTTATATCCTATGTGTCACCAGAGTATTTTTTCATGTGAATAATAAGAGTGATTGAGTATCTTGTCAAGACTCAAACTGAAAATTGTTAGGTCAGTTTGAACTGCTTTTGTTTCTATCAGGTTACTATAGCTAAGTGGTGCTGTATCTCCAAGTCTCCAAGCTGTGTGCTGTCAGTTTTTTAACCTTATATTATGTGGGTTCTTTAAAAATTCATGGACTTCAACTTTCTTTCTTCACTCTTCTGTGAAATTCTGTATTTCATTGGATTTTAACTTCATATATCTGCCCAGGAAATCTTTGAAAATTATAATCCTGCAAAAACTAATACCACTGTACCTGGCTGCATGAGTAAGAATTTCTCCTTAGCTTTCAGTCTGGTCCTTAACTTTTCTTCCTTGGTTCTTGTAGGTAATGGTTCTGCCAGCTTACCATTGGGCCACATTGAATCCTTGAAGTTCTTTATGTAATACATCAACATTGACTCCGAGAATATCCAGTATACTGTCTCTCTTAACTGCCTGGGGACAGACAACAACAGCAATATATAACATTTGAAAGTACACCATGCTATGAATGCAGGAGTTTCATATCTGTGCAAATTTGGCTTTAAACAAGGAAGCTTATATACCTTACTAGAAATTATACTTGAACTGAATTTTCATGAAAGTTAAATTTTTAGCACCATTTCAAAGATAATACATCTGGGAATTAGGGTTATCAATGACAGGAAAATATGACAACATTAGCAAATATTGGATACAGTTGTTGTTTCACAAATGTATATTTATGACTTTCAGAACTTAAAACAAAAATGTTGTATTAAAATCTAGGTGAAATAATACATTTTTAAAAATAAATTTCTTTTCTTTCAAAAATTTCTATAATGTGATGTCAACAACCTAATATAAGTAGTATTACTGCCCAACATTTTTTTATTTAAATGAAACAAATCCAAGACAAACCTGGAAAAATGTATTATAGTCCTGTTGTTGTAACTATAAATGAAAACCAATTATATGTACTAAAATCTGTTTTTGAAAAATATAAAATCTTCATGAGAGAAAGTAACTATTAATTTTACCTTGTTCAAAAGAACAACAACAATTTCAATAAATGCTTACTTACCTATTTAAAGATCTTCCAAAGGTGACCTCTACAAATGCTATGAAGCTTTCTCTCAGCCATTTAAACATTCCATTCTTTACTTCTGTCCTCACCTCTGAAAACAATAACAAGAGTTTTATAGAAAAAGAGAATCAACAAAAACTAGATGCTTTTTGAGAAAAACGCATGTCTCCCCCCTGCGCACTCCCCCCTGCGCGCTATTAAAGGAAGGCGAGGTAACAGCAAAAGTTTCATTCAAAAGCTGTGTTAAAGCATACAGAACCGCTGAAATATTAACGAGACACTAAGCACACATATTAAATATATTTTTCAATATATAGTAACAGCCATACCATCTTCATGACTCTTTGGGATCTATAGCGTATCCGAAATATTCGTATACGTCTATCCGAATTACTTGACCATTTCGGATACTCGTTTTCTACATTAAACTGTCATTTTGTTATGATTTGCCTCGATAGACAGTTAGTTCATAATATTCCAAGTTTGTTTGCACCATTATTCCACGAGATAATCATATATTGTTCATTTTAATCACTAAAGAATTTGCAAATTATCAGTGTATTTTGCATGGGAAAATATTAATGCGGATTCACTTATTAACGCGGTCGGGAAATATAACGCGGATTCACTTGATTTGATTAAGGATTGATAATCCATGCAATAAGTAACTCACAAATCCATCAATTCTTATGAATTACATTACGAATTAAATTCGTAATTTAAAATTGCTATATTTGGTCAACTAAACTCTAAGTATCTACTTTTTGCCCCTATCTTACCGTAAACACTGAGATGTTCTTTATAGTGTTTTATGAATTCTGTGGTAAACATGGACATCTGAACATTCTCTGGTAAAGAAAACTGATGCCTGATTCCCCCAGTTGACAGCATTGATGATGCTCTTGTGTACTGGAAAATCAAACAACTGAATTTGAAAAAAAACTGTCATTTGATACCCTTAAAATCTGCAATCCTGGAGAACTCCCTCAAGTTGCAAAACAACTCAGTGTTTTTCTTTAGAACTGACTCAAAAATTAATCATTTATTAGGGTAATAGAAAACATCTCGGTGTATTCTAAGTTTGTCAATCCCATATCCCAATGAATATAATAACATTTACAATAAACCACCAAGACCAAATGTTAAAGATAAACTGACACATGCTTAGTTTCCAACAAAATACTTTGCAATTTGTGTAATTACCAATATCTCATATAAATAAATCAATTTCATGCACAAAAAAACGCCATAAATTAGCATTGACATCCACAAATTCAGCGCTCCAAATATCACTAGAGTTTCGGACTGGGCAGAGCTTAATATCGATGACGTCATTGGATCTTTCGCGCGTGTGAACGATAGTGTAAATAGTACACTTATTTGATTATTTTTACAATGATTTGATCATGATAAATTTTAAGGACAATGGATATTTTTGCTGTGATTGATTGATACAATCAAGCCAATTAGCTACTTTTGATAGTCTAAGGAGAATACAGAAAATTTCGGTTGAAATATGAAAAAGGAAAGGGCTGTAGGCAAAGACCTATTGTCCCGATAAAGGTTCGCATATCTACAAACACGATTAATATAGGCATTGTTTTTTTATCAAAATAATAATAATAATAATAATAATAATAATAATAATAATAATAAATGCCAATTTGTTTTCGTAAATGTTTTCAATCCGAGCGTTGTCGACTATATTACTTTAGATACATGAGAAATGTAAATACGTCACCAAAACGTTAGTAAGTTATGCCACACCTAGACCTGTACTGAAGACAAAAAAAGATTTTTTTGCATTACTTAAATCAATTATTTTATAATTTGGTAACAACAGTAGCTTGAGACTTAAATATTATAAATATATTAAATACCATCGGTGCATATGACGTGAAGGCTTATTCGTGTGTAAAATGTTTCAGGAAATATGTACAGTAATACTGGTTTACACAATTTCTCTGAATTTTTACGGGATTTTGCAAATATCTTATCAAGTAAACAAAAAACAGACTGGCATTGCAGTATTTACCATTGAGATTACTCTTTTTATTTTCTGGAGTGGGATCAAGAATGAATATAGGACAACATCAGTACCAATCATTTCGTTAAAAATTCGCTGGAAAACGGCTATGAAATTCATGTCACTAAATTTATATAATTATAAATAAATTCTTGCGATAATATTGGAATACAAAACTTCACATACTTTCATAAAATTAATTGACGCGATATTGAGGGATTATCGGCCATAGGTGATATACATGACACGTGTTCGAATACTTCCTGCTTCCCGCGGCTTTAGACTGCGCGGCATATGTCACAAGTCGTTTGATCACCGGATGCACTGATTAAATCAGTGATTTGGGGACTGGGGCCAGTATATCATGTAATTCTAGAGCGTTGCCGGCAGAGGTCCCAGATAGCTAGCGGCATAGATCACAGGCGTTTCACCGAACCAGTAAAGCAGAACAGGGACAAGTACCTTGCGCTATTATCAATTAACATGATTATTTGTCTTGATTAGAGCAAATTAAAAAAAATGCTTTCTTTACATCTTTACTTCGTGGCTGTGCGCGAAGGATTTACGAGTATTTCTGAAATGCATATTCTTAATACGCCTTTTTTACTAAAACAATACAGAGACTGTTCGAGGTCTGTATCGTTGTCATTTAAAACCAGATTTAGGATAGCAACACATTTAGACATTTGTGTGTAAATCGCCTATTTGTTAAGCGCAGAATTATTAATATTCTTGTCCATATAGCCATAGGCGGATATAAAAGGGGAAGTGAAGGATTTACCCAATATTTAGGCATATCTTCGTGTTTTTTTAAATGTATTCTAAATATTCTATGCAGTTCGCTATATAATAAGCCAAGACGGACATGTATTTACTTAACAAAATGAAAATAGTATATTATTTTATTACTCAGCCCAAAACAACCATTTTAGCGAACGCAATGACTAAGAACCATCCCTGCAAGGATATATCGACGGAACGGTTTTAGTCAATTTTCGCATGATCAGCATGCATAAACGCTAAATAAAATTGTAAGTTAAATATAATTTGATCGTACATCTACATTTTATTGCTTGTCCAATTAAAAATGCTTGCACTTTTATCCGCCGAAATGGCTACATGGGATATATGGTTTCCGTAGCTGTGATTTTAAGATATTGAATCGTCATAATCGGACTACTTGTGTTTTGGAAAAATTGGAACCGGACCACAATAAGTATCTTAACATGTAGCCATTTCGGCGGATAAAAGTGCAAGCATTTTTAATTGGACAAGCAATAAAATGTAGATGTACGATCAAATTATATTTAACTTACAATTTTATTTAGCGTTTATGCATGTCGAATGCCGATCGAATAAGGCAGCAGCATCGGAGTTGATATTTAGTGTTTGCAAAAATTATGTGGAAATGCAAAAATTTATATACTAGCAAAGTTACAGACACAGGATAACGTTACTGTCACATTTACTATGTTAAACTATACGCGACAGATTCCCATAATAGCGAACTGCGATCCAATGACGTCATCGGAAAACACAAGTTGTTCCCCTTAGATTTTTCGTACCGTGAAATGCGCATCCGAATTTTAATGAATTAATCCAACCAATTCTCATGTAAATTGTATCATTTGATAATAAAACGATTGTCTTTATATTCAGAATAACATATTTAGTAAATATAGTACAACATTTACAAAAGTTAGTATTCATCTGTCAGTTTATCTTTAAACCCCAAGACCAGATGTTCTCATATGCCAAAATGGGAACAGTCTGAAAAAAGACTTTATCACAGCAAAGTACAAAATAAGTTTAAATAATAATGCATGAATCATTGTTTATTTAATTGACCATTGCGCATCACTTACATAAACTAAGTCCATAAAAACCTCTTACAAAATGTTTAGATGCAATATGTAACTTAAATTAGGATAAATATACTAAATTTTGTATCCATAAGTTTTTCCCTACCATAAAAGATTCAATCTTGATAATTTTAATTGTAAACAGTAGCCTTGAGCTCAGAAAGTTGATAACATATAACATGTCACAAATGAGAGAGTTACCTGAACACAAGTTCCAATATATATGCATTTTATCCCATGTGCAAACAGCGTAGATCAAAATTAGCTGGAATGTCCATGATGTCTGATCTAGATTTGCACATCTTGGTCAGAAAAAGCTTAATGAATCATGGAATTTGGTGGCTGATCTGGATCTACACTGTTCCCCAATGCAATATAGGTGTATCTATGGTGTAGAGGGTTAATCTTAACTGAAGTCTTAATTTAATTATCAATTCGACTAAATTTGCAGGTGATCATAAAAAAACCCAACTCAAATCACTGCTGACACTCTGGAGGAACTGTGCCCAAGGTTACAAAGGTGAGCATGGAAACCAGTCTCAAATCTCAAGCATCTGATTGGCTGAAATGGCAACTGGTTGCCATTTCAGCCAATCAGATGCTTGAGATTTGATACTGGTTTCCAATCTCAGTTTTATAACCTCCAGTCCTGGTCAATACTTGCTAATTATCAAACATAAGTGATATCTTCAAAACCACTGATACTGCGATCAAATGACTGCATCATTTGTGAACAGAAAATAAATATCCTCACAGCAGACACTAAGGATAATAAAATCTTTCACTTCAAATCAAAGGCTGTAAATTCTTAGTAATGCTCTTAATTGCATATGTCTGAGATATTTATTCCATAGACATAATGATCAAATTTTATGCTATTTTAAAAATCTATGCTTCATTTTGTGGGTTGAAATAGAACATTTGATCCAGCTTAGGGGGATAACTGTTTAAGTCATTAACCAATCTTTGTTCACATATGGAACTAGTTGGAGTTATTCCAGCCATACAAATGTGATCAAGTTAAAATAAAATACAAGTAGAACAAGACAAGACGCATGGCAGACAGAATCAGATACTACCTGACACTGAAGGGATTGCTATAAATTATGTTCGCAACACCTCTTGATAGCTGCTCAGAAAATCTGTACTTACTGCAAAGTCTCTTTCTACGACAGTGACATCATAAAGTTCAGCAGACTGTGCCTTCAGGAAGTAGGTTATTGACGTACCGATCAAACCTCCACCTATGATCAGGATGTCGGTGTGACGTGGTACCGGCATCTCCAAGCTCTTGATCTCACCTCTGAACGCTGGTTTAAGGTCGTCCTTTAAAATATCTAAAGCTGACCTGAAACATATATACCAAGCTACTGATGGAGATGATGAAGTTTTCATTGGCATTGAATGTTACAAATCTCAAAGCATGTGGTACAGTAAAGTTTAACCCTTTCCTCCATAAATACATGTTTAGTTCATGAGTAAACAAAAGCAAAATAAATCAAGCCATCCTGTTAGGAATTTGAATTTATGAATTTGCCCAAGCAGGAAATTCCGGAAAATTAATCTCACAAATGATGTAGCCTGGTATCTTGAGAGTTCTGCTCAATAATATTTAAATCCTCAAAAGAAACACCATAATTGCTGGGGCATAAAAAAAGAACATCTAGCATGCATTAGAGTGAAAAATTATCATAACTATCGGAAACTTTGGCATATTCATGTAAAACTGCCTTTTTTGCGATAGGAATTTTCCATCCTGTATATTCTTTTGTGACAGTTCTTACCTCCCCTTACCCCCTGCAGGGATATATTCTCTGTCATCTAATTTTGTGTCCTGTGAGATGCTGGCATAGCGAGGTGTATACGGTACTTTATCTGACAGCCGTCTGGCTACTTGCAACAACCTTCTATATGTCCCTGTCCACACAATATGTCTTCTCAAACACTGATGCATGATCGAAGGGAGTCTTGCTATATGTTAATCTGAAAGATAGAAATATATAATGCATCTACTGTTATTCTTAGAGCAAAATGCATGTTTTCAAAACTCTATTTTAACTAGTATTTCTAACTAGATGTTTTTTGAGAAAAACACATGTCCCCCCCCCCTGCGCCATGACCCCTGCATGATGAACCCTGTGACCTTGACCTTTGACCTACTGACCCCAAAATCAATAGGAGTCCTCTACTCAATAAGGACATCCATTGTATGAAGTTTGAAGGCTCTGGGTAAAATAGAACTCCTGTTATTGAGTGGAAACGGTTTTCACTCTTCAGGTCCCTGTGACCTTGACCTTTAAGCTACTGTTCCCCTAAGCAATAGGGTTCTTCTACTCTATAATGGCTAACAACCTATGAAGTTTGAAGGCTCTGGGTCAAAGGGTACTCGAGTTATTGAGCGGAAACGGTTTCCACTCTTGGGGCCCCTGTGACCTTGACCTTTGACCTACTGACCCAAAATCAATAGGGATCTACTCAATAAGGGCTATCACCTTATGAAGTTTGAAGGCTCTTGGTCAAAGGGTACTCAAGTTATTGAGCGGAAACGGTTTTCACTCTTCGAGTCACTGTGACCTTGACCTTTGACCTACTGACCTCAAAATCAATAGGGTTCTTCTACTCAATAAGGGCTATCACCCTATGAAGTTTGAAGGCTCTGGGTCAAAGGGTATTCGAGTTATTGAGCGGAAACGGTTTTCACTCTTCGGGTCACTGTGACCTTGACCTTTGACCTACTGACCCCAAAATCAATAGGGTTCTTCTACTCAATAAGGGCTATCACCCTATGAAGTTTGAAGGCTCTGGGTCAAAGGGTACTCAAGTTATTGAGCAGAAACGAAGTGTGACAGACGGACAGACGGAGTGATGGACGGACAGACAGACAAGGAAACAAGAGGGCCATGATGGCCCTTATATCGCTCACCTGAGTACAAAAGTACTCTCAGCTTGTGGTTTCAGACAAGAAGATTTTAAAAGTTTTTCCTATATCAGTCTATATAAAATAAAGTGAACCCTGGGGCAGGGCCAATTTTGACCCCAGGGAAATCATTTGAACAATCTTTGAAGATTTCCACTAGAGGGAGCTAAATGCCAAATATCTAAGCTCTAGGCCTTGTGGTTTCAGACAAGAAGATTTTAAAAGTTTTTCCTATACAAGTCTATATAAAATGAAGTGACCCCTGGGGCAGGGCCAATTTAGACCCCAGGGAAATAATTTGAACAATCTTTGTAGAGTTTCACAAGAGGATGCTTAATGCCAAATATCTAAGCTCTAGGCCTTGTGGTTTCAGACAAGAAGATTTTTAAAGTGTTTCCTATATAAGTCTTTGTCAAATGAAGTGACCCCTGGGGCGGGGCCAATTTAGACCCCAGGGAAATAATTTGAACAATCTTTGTAGAGTTTCACTTGAGGATGCTAAATGCCAAATATCTAAGCTCTAGGCCTTGTGGTTTCAGAAAAGAAGATTTTTAAATTTTTTCTTTTATAAGTCTATGTAAAATGAAGTGACCCCTGGGGCGGGGCCAATTTTGACCCCAGGGAAATAATTTGAACAATCTTTGTAGAGTTTCACTAGAGGATGCTAAATGCCAAATATCTAAGCTCTAGGCCTTGTGGTTTCAGACAAGAAGATTTTTAAAGTTTTTCCTATATAAGTCTATATAAAATGAAGTGACCCCTGGGGCGGGGCCAATTTTGACCCCAGGGAAATAATTTGAACAATCTTTGTAGAGTTCCACTAGAGGGTGCTAAATGCCAAATATCTAAGCTCTAGGCCTTCTGGTTTCAGACAAGAAGATTTTTAAAGTTTTTCCTATATAAGTCTATATAAAATGAAGTGACCCCTGGGGCGGGGCCAATTTTGACCCCAGGGAAATAATTTGAACAATCTTTGTAGAGTTCCACTAGAGGATGCTAAATGCCAAATATCTAAGCTCTAGGCCTTGTGGTTTCAGACAAGAAGATTTTAAAAGTTTTTCCTATACAAGTCTATGTAAAATGAAGTGACCCCTGGGGCGGGGCCAATTTTGACCCCAGGGAAATACTTTGAACAATCTTTGTAGAGTTCCACTAGAGGATGCTAAATGCCAAATATCTAAGCTCTAGGCCTTGTGGTTTCAGACAAGAAGATTTTTAAAGTTTTTCCTATATAAGTCTATGTAAAATGAAGTGACCCCTGGGGCGGGGCCAATTTTGACCCCAGGGAAATAATTTGAACAATCTTTGTAGAGCTCCACTAGAGGATGCTAAATGCCAAATATCTAAGCTCTAGGCCTTGTGGTTTCAGACAAGAAGATTTTTAAAGTTTTTCCTTTCGGTTGCCATGGCAACCAGAGTTCTGCATGGAATTGATTTCTTTGAACAACTTTGGAAGAGCTTCATGCAAGGAACATATGTGGCAAGTTTCATCAAAATTGGCCAAGCCGTTTCAGAGAAGAAGTCGATTGAAGCAATTGTTGACGACGCACGACGGACGACGGACATCAGGCGGTCACAAAAGCTCACCCTGTCACTTTGTGACAGGTGAGCTAAAAACAATATGTCTCTCCCCCCCAGAGGGGGAGACATAATAATAGAGGGAAGAAGTTTTATTATACAATCATCAAGTTCAAAATCAACAGAAGTCAAAGAATGTTATGGTATGTATATTTAAGTATTTTCACTTTTGCAATCTGCTTTGATAAACATTATTTCTAGACTCATTTCATTTTGTTTAAAAAAACAACATAAGTTGCGGGAGTAGATGCAATTACAGCTGCTCACAATTAATTGTACTGTGCACAATATTGCAATTAAAGGCAATTAATCAGTTTCTGTAAGGAAACATGTTCATAATCTTGATTTAACTAAAATGTGTCATCGGACACTGATGCTCCCACTGCTACAATATTTGTAACAAAGTGCTGTAACTCTGGTAAAAATGTTTGCAGTTGATCATCTTTTCATTCTGCTTGATCATCTGTGCAACTCTTATAAGCCTTCCACTTTGTGTGGCATAAAAATTGGAAATTTGTTAAGAAATCATTGTGTTTTCTTAAAATTTCTAGAGTTATGCTGCTGAAACAAAATGAGTTCTTAGCAAATTTTTGATTTTTAAACCTAAATGTGCAAGAACTGAGTTCTTGAATGCAGAAACTGATTAATAAAACTCTATGTGCTGCACGATTGCTGCAAAAAATGCTGTCATTCTCTCTGTTGCGAGCATGGCTATCCAAGTGTCAAAAAAAAATGATATTACACATTTCCTCAGTAAAATAAGTTGCAAATACCGAAACAATAAGTAATCTATTGTTTTCATCAGGATATGAAAAATATTTGGGTTGTTTGATGTGAATAGAAGGCTCTGCACAGAGATAGAAAAAAGCTACAGTGCCAAGGTCAGATAAATGGTATTCCAGCAATGTTCAACAGACCAATGAGTTCAGCACAAGTTCATGTATCAAGTGTCTTTGCATGTCTTTGGGAGTCTTTTGCAGTGTTTCGTAGGACCCATCATGTATATTAGAGACCAGAACATCAGCAGATGCTAAGCTTATTGCTTCTTAGGCCCATTTGGAATACCAGCTTTGCATGCCATTTTATTATAAAGTACCAGTTGTCACTGCTTGCAATTTGTGTAAAGACACCAAAAATAACGTATACTATCCATAAAACTATTTATAACTTCTGACTATTGATAAGGCTAATAAGTAGCAGCGTAATTTTCACAGTATCTTCAATTAGTACGAATTGTTTTAGAACGAATCCTCCAAGAGCAATGACCCCAATGCTAATTTGTTGGCTGACAGTCAAAAAAAATAGGTCTTGTTAACAGCTTGTAAGTAAATAATTATTCTCTAGCCTATAAATATACCAATTGTAGTGTTTTGTCTTGGTATTGTAGAAGAAATAATAAAATTCCGGTGAACGAATGTGTCGTACACGAAACTGTAAGTGCACTTCATCACAAAACATGTGTATTACACAAGAAATGATGATGTCACGGGTTACTACACGAAGCTTTGTTAAAAGTGAAACTGGATGATATTTTGAATGGAGAAAAAATGCAAAATTTATTCAAACGCAGCTTTCAAATTGACGGAATCGGTTGATGCGATGCTGAAATATTTGCTAAAAGTATAAAACAATGGACTGATTTTCCAGGTGAGGACTGAGGTGTGTTTTATTATTACAAATTTAATGGTGCACCTGTCGTTATCAGGTTATTGATAATATGCCCGGTGTACATGTGTGAAAACAAAACAACAGATTCTTTCTTGCATTCCAGCATTATTTAGCCTATCATGACTACTGACACCTGTTCAGGTGTAGACCGTATACACCTGTTCAGGTGTAGACCAACACCTGATCAGGTGTAGACCACGGACACCTGTTCAGGTGTATCAGTAGACCCACTTAGGCCAATCAATTGAGTTCTTGTTCCAATTTGAACTATTTCAGCTGATAACTGGCAATCTGTAGGCTGTATCATGAAATCGAACTGTAGTAGATTTTGTACCAGTTGCCTCAGTAGCTCAATCGGTAGAGTGATGTCAAGGTAAGCTGAAGGATCAGTGGTTCAAATCCTGGTCTAGGCTTCTCTTTCCAACCGAAATCTGCCTGATTTATGCTTCCCAAATTCATATTCAAATACACACTTGTATTTAGAACATGATTATGGTAAAGCTTCTGGAAAACAAGTATTTAGGGAAGTTGAATTGTAAACTTGTCGGATATTCTTTGTGGACAACGCAGTAGTGAATATGCTTTAACAATAGATTGCTTGAACTTACACTCAAATGGAAATGAAACTAATGGTATTTTGTTTTGCCTCAAATGTCATATACAGTCATTATAACTTTAAAATGCTTATTTTACGCTTAACCCTTTTCTCCATACATTAGGGATGGGAACAAATTCTGAAATATGCATTTGAATATTCGCATAGGTTATCCGAATATATTCGGTTATTCGCGTGATCAAAGGTTCATATTTCGCTATCCGAATATTAGCTTATCCGAAAATATGTAAAGTTTTGCCAGACGAACTCTTTATTAACATAATTAAAGTTATTATGGGTTTGAAACAATCAAATTGTTTAATTTTAGTTACTTATGCAACTCATTGATACTGGCAGTCGATAAATCATGAATTGGAATCAGTTTTGAAGGATAGTACTGCCGATGCCTTTAGTTGTTGTCGTGTCGTAGTCGTCATCGTGTCAATGTTGCCAATCAAAGCAAACAATGATATTAAACAACACTTCGTTCGCAACTTATCCGAACTGCCAATATACAGCGGCATTCGGGCACTCGTGTCAATTATCTGTATCAACAACTTGATAATGACCAGATACTGTATGACAGGTGTAATTGACACGGAGAATAACATTTAAAATGATCAGAAATTATAGGGATAGGTTTATAAGTTTCTTTTTGTTATGTAGATCTTATGAACAAACAGTGTAGATCCATATCAACTGGCAAATCTGTGCCATCTGATCAGGATCTACACTGTTCACTGTTTGGTCAGATTAACTGAATGAACCTAAAAGCAACTGGGTAGCTCCTGATCAGACAGCTTGGTTATGCAGGCTTACCTGGATCTACTTTGTTCTTCCGTGGAATAAACCCTGTATCCCATGCAGTGAAGGGTTAAAGCAGTTAATGATGTATAGAAATTGTATAAATAAGATATTTGTCAGAAAAAAACAAGATTTCTGATTTTAAGTACATGTAGGGATTGCTTTGTACATCCATTGGTCCTGTGGTTCGCCTGACATAAAAACTTAACATTGGCAATAACTTTTCCATTCCTAAATATTTCTTCATCAATCTTGCAAATTATATTGCTGATGACAACAGGATCATGTTGATGCCAAATTCGTTAGGTCAAGATCACATTTTATGGAGTTATGCCCCTTTTTATCCCCCGCCGATGAGATCGGGAGGGGGATATTGTTTTGGCGTTGTCCGTCCGTCACGGTGTCACGTCGTCACGGTGTCACGTCGTCACGGTGTCACGGTGTCCGTCCGAATTTCGTTTCCGGGCTATTTCTCTGCAACCACTGGATGGATTTCAACGAAACTCTGTGTGAAGTATCAGTACCAAGAGGAGATGCGCATATCGTCGTCTTGTTCCGGTCAGACGATTTAACACAGAGTTATGGCCCTTTGATAACTTATACATTATGTATATACGGCAGTATTCGTTTCCGGACTATTTCTCTGCAACCACTGGATGGATTTCAACGAAACTCTGTGGGAAGTATCAGTACTGAGAGGAGATGCGCATATCATCGTCTTGTTCTGGTCAGACCATTTAACACAGAGTTATGGCCCTTTGATAACTTATGCATTATGTATATAGGGCAGTATTCGTTTATGCGCTATTTCTCTGCAACTACTGAATGGATTTCAACGAAACTCTGTGGGAAGTATCAGTACCAAGAGGAGATGCGCATATCGTCGTCTTGTTCCGGTCAGACCATTTAACACAGAGTTATGGCCCTTGAATAACCTATGCATTATGTATATAGGGCTGTATTCGTTTCCACGTTATTTCTCTGCAACTACTGAATGGATTTCAATGAAACTTGCTGCAAACTATCTATACCAAGAGGAGATGCGCATATCGTTGTCTTGTTTCGGTCAGACCATTTAACACAGAGTTATGGCCCTTTGATAACTTATGCTTATGTATATAGGGCAGTATTCGTTTCCGAGCTATTTCTCTGCAACCACTGGATGGATTTCACCGAATCTTTCTGAGAACCATCAATACCAAGAGGAGATGCGCATATCGTTGTCTTGTTCCAGTCAGACCATTTAACACAGAGTTATTGCCGTTTGGTAACTTATGCATTATGCATATAGAGCAGTGTTCGTTTCCGCGCTATTTCTCTGCAACTACTGAATGGATTTCAATGAAACTTGCTTAAAACCATCTATACAAAGAGGAGTTGCGCATATCTTTGTCTTGTTTCGGTCAGATCATTTAACACAGAGTTATTGCCCTTCATTAACTTATGCATTATGCATATAGAGCAGTATTTGTTCCGCGCTATTTCTCTGTAACTAGCGGATGGGTTTCAATGAAACTTGCTGAAAACCATCTATACCAAGAGGAGATGCGCATATCATTGTCTTGTTTCGGTCAGATCATTTAACACAGAGTTATTGCCCTTTGATTACTTATGCATTATGCATATAGAGCAGTATTCGTTTCCGCGCTATTTCTCTGTAACTAGCGGATGGGTTTCAATGAATCTTTCTGAGAACCATTAATACCAAGAGGAGATGCGCATATTGTCGTTTTGTTCCAGTCAGACTGTTGAACACAGAGTTATGGCCCTTTGATAACTTATGCATTATGCATATATAGCAGTATTCATTTCCATGCTATTGCTCTGCAACTACTGAATGGATTTCAATGAAACTTTCTGGAAAACATCAATACCAAGAAGAGATGCGCATGTCATGGTCTTGTTCCAGTCAGACTGTTTAACACAGAGTTATTGCCCTTTGATAACTTATGCATTATGCATATATAGCAGTATTTATTTCCGCGCTATTTCTCTGCAACTTTTGGATGGATTTCAATGAAACTTTCTTGAAACCATCTATACCAAGAGGAAATGTGCATATCATCCTGTTGTTCCTGTCAGACTATTTAACACAGAGTTATGGCCCTTTGATAACTTATGCATTATGCATATTATAGAACAGTATTCTTTTCCTCTATTTCTCTGCAACTGCTGGATGGATTTCAATTAATCTTTCTGAGAACCATCAATACCAAGAAGAGATGTGTATATTGTTGTCTTGTTCCAGTCAGACTGTTTAACACAGAGTTATTGCCCTTTGATGACTTATGCATAATAGAGCAGTATTTGTTTCCGCTCTATTTCTTTTCAACTTCTCGATGGATTGAAATGAAACTTTCTGGGAAACATCAATACTGAGACGAGATGCCCATTTTGTCATCTTGTTCCGGTCAGACTGTTTAACACAGAGTTATTGCCCTTTGATAACTTATACCTTATGCAAATAGAGCAGAATTTGTTTCCACACTATTTCTCTGCAACTACTAGATGGATTTTAATGAAACTTTCAGGGAACCATCAATACCAAGAGGAGATGCACATATTGTCATCTTGATTCAGTCAGATCCTTTAACACAGAGTTATAGCCCTTTGATAAGTTATGCATTTTGCTTGTAGAGCAGTATTTGTTTCCTTGCTATTTCTCAGCAGGAATCTATGGAAACCATCAATACCAAGACAAGATGCCCATATTGTTGTCCTGTTCTGGTCTGACCGTTTAACACAGAGTTATGGCCCTTTGATAAGTTATGCACTATGCATATAGAGTAGTATTCGTTTATATGCTACTTCTATGCAACTTCTGCATAGATTTCTTTTAAATACAGCACTATATTTTTACTACTGCATTCTTCATTTCAACAACTTGAAGACTTTTTTGTCTCATTTTTATATTCTGGTGAGCTGCCCAACCCTTTTCACCATCTGAAGTTTTTTTTTTCACCTTTTTTGCCATCCATAATAAATATCTAAATAAAGCCCTATGACTTCAGCTGTTGTGTTAGTAATAACCAGTACTCGGCGGGGGATATAAATTCAACGAATTTGCTTGTTGTATTTTGATTTTGACACATAACTTAACAATGACTAAAACTGCCATTTTTTAATATTTCTTCACCAAAGTTTTAAATCATATTGATTTTGACCACATGGTCATGATGATGCCCAATTTTTTAGGTCAAGGTCACATCTATTGAGATATGCCCCTTTTTGTACTTGGATTTTTTATCCGGCAATGTATAAGGGTATGCGGACATAATCCCCTTCGGACAAAATCCCCTAGGTATATTTTCAAGAAAACGGACAAAATCCCCTACATGACATAATCCCCTACGGACAAAATCCCCTAGTATCAAGAATCCCCTACGGACAAAATCCCCTACATAGTAAAATTATTATTTATTTGACACTGTTTTTCATAAAATACTCCAGATTTCCATTATAGAATAGCTGGAATTTTGAAGACATATACAGGGGCACACAAAACTAAAATAAATAAAATCTTGTAGAGCTCTTATGTGGTAAAAGAGGCATTTATAAGTTGTAATTTGTCTGTGTTGCCTTATTTCATGTACATGTCTTGTGTAGATTTTACAATTTATTACTACATTCTGAAGTTAAATAAATATTATTAATTTTACTTTTTTTGAAATGTGTGTTTTGTTGTTTGTGATCTTGAGGGTGATCATTACATTATATATTTTACAACAACAACATTTTGCAATTCTATTTCAGAGTTTAATATTTAACAGGCTAAATAAAACATACAATGCACAATTTCAAACTGTAAATTAAAGCACATCACAAAGCAAATTTTAAGCTAATAATTATAAGGAATCTATCTATTATTATCAGAAAATTGTTTATACAAAATTACAAACTGTTAATTAAAATTGATCACAAAGCAAGTCAACACATAATTATTTATAAGGAATCCACCTATTATCAGAAAATTGTTAATTTTATATTTACATTAAGTTTATAATGAAGAACTTGTGATAAACTGTTAAATTAGCATAAAAAAGAAATGAAAAGGTGTTTGACTTTATAAGAAATTGAACACAGTCTAAAGACAAAAATAATTATTAATTTAATTTATTTAACACTGTTGTTCAAAGAATAATAAATTTTATTTGTCTAAATAAAAATGAAACATATAGTCAACAATTACAATACTAGTTTGCCAATTCATTTTTATAACCAGAATTATACTACAACAGTTACATGGAACTTAGTGAAGCCTCACAAAATTTCCAATAGCCTACATGAATTCAACAAGGGACTTCTCTTTGCTCACAAAGAATCTGCTCAGATGTTTAAGTCGCTGTTGTTATTTATTGCTCTTTTTGTTTTTCTGCGTTTGGGGGGAGTCCTTGGAAGTGCTGCTCATACACAGTCTCAACGCCACAATTATCTTTCTGTTTACAGTTTATTACATACCACAGACTGAGGTTTGAATGGCCAACTAATGTTTTGAAGGCATTATTCCAACCCTCACACACATTATTGGTTCTGCTTTGGTCATTGAGGGTAGCCTCATGGACATTCCATGTGTGTGGGGGAAACCTTAGTGAGCCATTCTCACCCCTCATGGTTTTACAGCCACCTGATACATCAGTGCTGTCAAAATAATCTACTATACCAGCTAAATACTCTGGAGCTGTTTCTCTAAGATAACTGATGCCATCACTGACATCAGTCACCAGCAAAAATGCCAGACCATCTAGCTTTATTATGTATGTAGTAGGGGATGTGAAACATTTATAAAGTAGGGGATTTTTTACTTCGAGGATTTTGTCCGTAGGGGATTTATGCAAGTAGGGGATTTTGTCCACCACTGGAAAACTGATGTAGGGGATTTTGTCCAGGTATGACTAGGGGATTTTGTCCGTAGGGGATTATGTCCTACATTCATGTATAAGATGGCAGAGGGCGACAAAAGTGTTCAACTGAACACCCATCTAGTTGTGTTTCCCAAATGAATTGCTCTGGAACCTTTATGTTGGCTATCTATGCCATTTCTTAATAATTATTCATTGAACTGCCTATGATAACAAGGTCGTGATGAAGACAGAATTATTAGTTCAAGGTAAAAAATTATTGGAGTTATGCTCCTTTTTGTACCCGTCATGAAAACTTGCTGCTGTCTGTAACTTTGCCATTTCTTAATATTTCTTTATCAAACTATCACTTTTTTCTTGCAAAGCACAAGTGTTCAACTAAAAACCAATCTAATACTAATAATACAGAAGAAGACATGTTTTGTGTCAAATTTTAATATAGGGAGAATTTTGTAATACCTATTTTTCTGGAATGCATTTTGCTTATATATTGGACTAATATTAAAGTTTTTGGTTGTTGTAGGGAAGGGGTTAATGAGACTTTGAAAGTAAAATGCACTGAAATACAGATTTGGGCTTTTCTTCAAAACATCAAATAAATTCTTAAGATTTTAATAAAAATTGTTTTGCCATTAGTTTATTTGGTAATGATTACCATTAAATAATGCAACTTATACTGCTGTTGACAGAAAGCAGTTTTGGTAATTCATGCGATTAGAAGCATAAAAAACAAAAAACAGATCGAATCCTTTGAAAATGTTACAATTTCATCTTCGTAAATGAAATGTAATTGATTATTGCCAATTTACAATATGAGGGTTGGATAAGTGCTTCTATGTATAGTTATTTTAGTGTTTGATTTATCGCAGAACATTAAATTCACAGAGGAAATAAAATGAAGCTTGAATAGGCGTAAATATTACCATTGTATTTCATACATTCACCACATCTGTTTTTATGACTGGTATTTTATAGTAGTATATAATTTGTTTTTATTAAAGAAAGAAAAGAAGAAATGTTATAATTTATGTGTAATCATATTCCTTAACAATAGTGCTTTATGATTTAAAGCAATAATTTTCATAAAACTAAATGTTAACATTTTTGTTTGAAAAGAAGTTCAGGTGTTAAATACAGTAAATTCCTTTTAAACTCCCCTACCCTAATAAATGCCCTTCATGTTTTTTTACCCCCAAAAATCAGTTAATCAATATTTATTTTACAATAATCTTCAGAATCCTATATTAGAATAAAAATAATTGATAAAAATAATAAGCATCCCCTTTTAAGAAATGTAATTCCCACATGGGCATTTAATAGGAATTTTACGGTATTTAGTTTGTACATTTTCACATAAAATTATTTAAAAGAAAACTACAGGATTCATGACTTTCTTCAAAACACTGGGATTTTTTCCCCATACCATCATTGAAAGGTTGTTGCCTTTCTTAAATAATAATTGAATTTTCTCAAAACTTAAACTTGGAAAAAAAATTGATTTAGATCTAACTGGTTTTTTGTGTGGCCAAAATTAAAATCTACATGATTAATGTGTGCTTAATATTTTCTAGATGTTAATCCATTCCTCCATACACACCTTTATTGCGTGGGGGAACAGTGTAGATCCAGATAAGCCGGCACATCCGTGCTGTCTAATCAGGATCTGCACTGTTCGCTTTTTGATTCGTTAGGTTTTTTCTTACCAGATTGCGACCAGTGTAGATCCTGATCAGATGGCATCGATGTGCCGGCTAATGTGGATCACGCTGGTCGCACATGTGTAAAAATGTGTATATATGGAGGAAAGGATAAAGCAATCTTGTCCCAAGATTATAAACATGAGAATGGAAACCAGTCTCAAATCACAAGGATATGATTGGCGACGAGTCAATCAGATGCTTGAGATTTGAGACTGGTCTCGATCTTTAGTTTTATGATCTTGGGCCTAGAACATTTCTGGAATAGTTTTCAGCTGTAGATATTTGTAGGCGAACCTTTAATTATCTTTTGGCCACATTAGAGCAGTTAAGCCTCGGTAAGGCCTCATTTATCTTCGAGACAAATGCAAGCTATTGTCCTTCAGTGTGAAATCCCCAGTAATCAGCGAGAATTAGATGAAAAATGCACTAATGTGCAAACATATAAGCCCGCTGTTGCCAGAAAAAGGAAATGAGAAATATTAGATCGTGTCTGGAGTCGATTTTAACAATTACTCCGCGGCAGTTTTGACTTCACAATGTGTGTTCCTTGACAATGTCCGCAAACAAGATTTATAGCTAGACATTCATATGACCTTCTGTTTATAGACAACAGTAAATGTACTTTTCAATGTTTTTTTTAGACAGTGAAAAGTTAAAATCTGCACTTGGTCAGCCCTGTTACATAATTCCGGGATTTCAATCAATAAATTCATTTCGATGCAAGCAGATTGGAATTTTTTCCACTTTTGACCCCACTCACTTTGACACATTTTGATGCAGGAGAATTTAGGAAAAGTGGTCAAATTTTGCAAGAATAAAGATAAATATTGTGTCTGTTGCATTTTAAATAATGAAGTAAATATTTATTTATCCCTTCAAAATAAACTAAAATGAATTAAAGCAATTTTATAAACAGTAAAGTTCATTTAAAACAAGATATGACTTGGCAGGATCTGATAATGACTCCTTGAAAATTGTCAATAGGGGTCATGTGACCCTGGGTTTTCAAAAACTATTGAAATTCTTGTAATTATTATTTTCTGTACATCATCCCTATCAATATTGAATGTCGGTAAATGGCTTATTTGTTGCAGCTTTTGGGATTTGGCTGTTGTCCTTGTTTGAACAGTAAAAATCTAGATCAGCTGGTACATCTTTGCCATCTGATCCGAACCATGTTACACTGGCGCTGTCGCCGTTACGGTGCGGGTTCGCTCCCAGCTAGAGGCACTATCATTTTATAGATTCATTAGGTTATTTCTGACCAAAAAATGAACAGTGTAGATTGAGATCAGACTGCATGGATGTGTTGTCTGATCTTGATCTACAATGGTTGCCCATATCATTTAAGGTGTATCCATGTAAAGGAACATTAAAATATTCGGAAAAACTGCATGATTTCATTCTGAGAAATGTTTACAAAGGATGACAACTGTAAACTGCATCTACAAAAGATGGAAAACAATCATTTTCTGGATGAGTTATGGGTCATGCATTCTATTAAACCTTTTCTCCATATATACACATTTTTACGCATGTGTGACCAGTGTAGATCCAGATCAGCTGGCACAAAATGCGACCAGTGCAGATCCTGATCAGACGGAACAGATGTGCTGCTGATATGGATCTGCACTGGTCGCATTTTGGTCAGAAATAACCTAATGAATCAAAAATCATACAGTTTAGATCCTGATCAGATGGCAAGGATGTGCCGGCTAATCTGGATCTAAACTGTTCCCCCATGCGATAAAGGTGTGTCTATGGAGGAAAGGGTTAACAGTAAACTAATAAATTCTGACCTAAGAGAGATCAGACGGTTTCAAAGAAAGTATAAGAAATATTTGTTTTGAAAACAATATAATTTTTCATATTTTTTAGAATTTGATGTCTTTGCAACTGAAATGTATCATTATACAGGTGATCCCGATCTACATTGTTTGCCTATGCCATAAAGACGTATATGTAGGAGGAAAGGATTAATGCTGATGAAACTCACCTAGAACATTATTTTGTATTTATTTTAATCAAATTTCAGATTCTCAGATTAATTTACTACAGAAATATATTGTGAACTCTGTAAATTTGCTTTGGGACTCGTTGGGCAACTAACAATTATGCTAGAAACAAGATCTCAAAATGAATCGGAGGCAATGACACTTCCGAAATTATCCTTGACTGCTTTGAAAGAATTGTCAGAAATAATGTTCTACAATTATTAAACATGATACCATGGACGTCCTCTGGATCCGATTATTTTTATTGAATTAACACGAAATTTTAAATACAAAAACAAACGGTGCAATCTCAAATTCCATGTAATTGTTAAATAACCCACAAAAATCAATCAGTATATTTTTTGTGTGTTTTATCTGATTTTCTTACAATTCGACATGGTGGTGTTATCTCCTATAAAATAGATAGTTCTTTCAATATGCCCTTTGTCGCATAATAAAGAAACGACAGGGGATGTCCCGGCCCTTTGTTCGGCATTAAAAGCGAGTCAAAAGGGCGACATTATAAGCAAATTGGGATTTATTATCTATTCAACTATAGCAAAAATCAACTATTTTTATTCTGTAACCACAAAAGGTGTACAAATTGGCTCGATTAGCATGATTTTCAATTACCTACATTGGTTAATTCTCTACATGAATGTTGTTTTTCAATAAAAAAAAAGTACCTTATGTGGTTACAAGTTACTGTCACGTATGGTTTCGCAGCAGTATGAATTGTGTAATTGGCACTAATGCGTGAACAATTTTAACAAATTTTGATAGCGGTAGATGTGGTCTGGATGAGTTTGCACTTTGGACTTCAAAGGATTTTAAAAGCAAGAAATGAATTTGAAATAATCTCTAATGGAATTATAATAATCCATCAATGTAAGTTTTCAAAACCAATTGAATCATGGAGTAATTTAAAAAATACATACTTCTGATTTATTTCTTTGTTTGGTTGGATACTTACTAAGTGATGACAACACATTTTATGTTCAAATACAGGTAAAAGGTTTTCATTATCAAATACAGGTAAAAGATCTTAATCCCATGGCAATTTTCCCTCCCCCACCCCCACCACCCCAAAAAACAAAACAAAACAAAAACAAACACATAAAAAAATACTTGATGTAAATTGTTTCTTTAATTCATTAATTTTAAATTAAGTGAACATTTTACATTGAGTTATTGCTGACTTCCCTTTCAGAAGATTTTATGCATTTTAGAAAAAACAACAACAAACATGTACAAACATTAAACTTTTTATAGATATAAAATGAAATACAAAATTTGCACAAATATGTAAATATCGTACGTGTACATTGAAAATTCATTAATCAAGACATTGTCACAATGTAAAATAATGATCCATGTTTTTTAGAGAAGCATTTTTCGTTAACTTGCGACTAATTGATTTACCTTAAAGGGGAAGACGGCTATTAGAGGCAATTAGGTTTCTTCGCGTTTTTTTTGTAATTGATGCATGGCTTTGTCAAGTTATGCAGAAATTAACCGATCACCAGAAATTCGTGAGTAATGATGTTGGCAACAATTTTGGTAAATCCAAGAGTTTTGGCGTCTCAGCTTATACAGACTATTTTTCTCGGAGAAAAACTATTTTAGGAAGTGTTGGCAGCGATTGAGTAGACAATCATGTTATAATGAATTAACCCTTCCGCTATATAGATGCCGCTATATTATGGGTAGACAGATAGATCCAGATCAGCAGGCACATCTATGCTGTCTGATCAGGACCTGCGCTTTTTGCATTTTGATTTATTAGGTTATTTCTGATCAAAAAGTGATCTGTGCAGATCCTGATTAGACAGCATGGATTTGCCTGCTGGTCTGGATCTTTATTGGTCACATGCAGAATATAATAATTAAGCTTTGTCAATGGAATAAAGAGTACAAGCAGCCTTTATACAGCTTTTGGTATACATTAATTATTTTAAGGCCATTGATTTGTGGTGACAATGTTTATTGATTGATGTAAAATCAAGATCTTTCTTAATTACTAACCCCAATCTGATTAAAATCATTTCCTGAAAACCGCTACGCTATCAGAATCTGACGACGAGTAACTAGAGCTCGGTGAAGGCAAAATTTAAGGTTGGATTTGAAAAGATTGACTGTTATTGAAAATGTGTTTTAAGTGGATTTAAGTAAAATTTGAAAAAGATGAAGTGCTATTGAAAATGAATATTGAGGGGTTTTTGAAGTGTAAATTCATTTTCGGGATTAGTCTTAAAATTTCAATTTTGAGTCTAGTGTGGTTCTTTGCATGAAATGAAAGGATAAGGTGGTAAAGGATATGGGTAAATGTTTAACCCTTTTTACTTCATATTTAGGGATTTTTATAGCATTTGCAACAAGCGTAGATCCAGATCAGCAACCAGATTTGTGCCATCTGATCTGAATCTACATTGGTTGCTTCTACTAGGCGAGAATCAAACACAAAGAGTGCAGATCCAAATTATATGGTATGGATGTGCGGGCTGATCTGGATCTACAATTCATCCTATGTAACACCTGGAGCCCTGCAGTTATGTAGATCCAGATCAGCAACCAGATTTGTGCCATCTGATCTGAATCTACATTGGTTGCTTCTACTAGGCGAGAATCAAACACAAAGAGTGCAGATCCAAATTATATGGTATGGATGTGCGGGCTGATCTGGATCTACAATGTTTACCTATGTGATAACAGCCATATCTCATAGAGTAGAGGGTTAAGTGGATTAGTCCGTTACCCTGCTTTGCATAACTGCAGGGCTCCACGTGTTAAATAGGATGAATAAGGTGTTTTTTAATAAAAAAGTTTACTTAGCTGTATTTTTTGTATGTTATCAAACCATTTTAAATTTGACTTTACTGAATTCAAAAAGGCTTAAATCCAAATTCCTATTTTATTATTTAGTGAAAAACTTTTTGATGTCTGTCCATATTAGCATACCAACTTCTTTGTTACCAAGCATAAAAAAAACAGGACAAAGTATAACACCACTAATCCCTAAATATCGAAACATGAATATAACCTGGATACTGCTGCCTGAATTGCAAATATGTTATTCATGTTATTGATTCCCCTGTCGATCAGTTTTGAAAAAAAGTGACTCTTTTAACACTTTCATCGCCTTTCATATACATGTTGCAGAGGAAGTGCCCTGTCACATTAACGCGTTGACATTAGCGATTGAAAGCAGTCATTCGACTGAATCGGCTTCCTATACTGATATAATGGGGAGTCTTAATTTACTATATACCACTGCAATATAGTGATTATTTGTACGGACGCTGTGATTTCATCCTTTGTATACTTTCACCGTGAACAGTAGGG
>JAZAYU010000964.1:0-80661 GCA_038501625.1 Corbicula japonica
TTTAAATTTACCTTATCTTTGCATTACAGAAAAACATTTAAAACAAGGTTATCGGAATCGAAAATTAAGGAAAACCTTTGGCAAGTTAAATACAGGACTGTTGCAGTTTAAAATCAACAAGGTATTTTATGGAGATTTACTTTATAAACTAAAGAAGATAAAAGGCAATGTTTATTTCTCCCGGTTATTCGTAAAAAACATCTGTAAATTTAAAAAAGAAAGGTTACCAACATGATATTCTACAGCGCTCTGCAGGCCTGGTGATTAACCCATCTACAGTTGATCATTATGCTTACCCCTTTGGTTGCAAGACGGTGGCAGGGGTTTAAGAGTTTATGAAAGTTTATGTGGAAATCGTTTTTTAAAAGAACCTAGAAGCTCGGTTTGTTTCTTTCATCCCTATCATCGTGTTCTTGCTGATTTTACTCCAGGAGCTCTGGTCTCGGTAAGATCATTGAGTACCGCCCCGTGGCTTTGCAATGCTATTAGCTTCTTATGTTTTATATGTTTGTGTGCTTTTGCATGCAACGTTGTTGAGCCGGTGGGTGGGTTGGAGTTATTTCACTAAGACAACTTGAACTTGTTTTGTAATACGAGAACCTGTTGGGGCAATTGTGAGGTAGGTGCACCCTAGAACCCGGTTTAAACCCCAGTGGCAAATTGTTTTGCCACTGACCTTTCCAAGGCGGTAACCCCTCGGGTTCTCACTTTCGTTAATTGTTTGTGGCGTCCATATTGAAATTGATTATTGTAATACCATGCTCTATTTTCCTCTCTACTGTTTGGCTGTGTGGGGAGGCTGTGTCTGCTGGATGTGGCCATCCCTGATATGCATATTTCACTTTTTTACATAAACTACAATGCTGTTCGAAACTTTTGATACCACGTCTAATATTCTATCTTAATGGTATATTTAAAATTGCTTTTCATTATATATTAGGGGTTTCAATATCCAAGCCAATGAAGGTTTGGATATTGTTCTATTATCACAAGGATATAATTCCTGCTTTTAAAAGTTTGCCTTTGGTATTGTCTGTTGTGTGTAGGAGGTATTCTGTCAGTTCTAATGTCAAAATTCTTTTTATTTCTACCTATTGTTTTCTCGATTAAAGCAAACTTACAATTTTATATGGGGACCATGCTCCGCTGAACATAGAATGTATTAATCTAAAAATTATGCAGCGAAGGTTCCATGTTCACCGTCGTATGCAAACCATCGTTTGGAATGGATAGCAAAAAATTGACGGAACTAAGCACATTAAGATGCAAACTCCTCGTAACAGTAAGCAGATCATGTCAGCAGATATTGTACACTAAGCCTGCTAAAACGAAAATTAATCCCGAACACACAAAACAAATTAACACAAAAAGACAAAAATAAGATTATCTTAAAGACTGGGATTTAAACGGTAACGTGATACTGTAACGGTATCATCATCACGTGATGTATCACGTCACATTGTGATGGCATGATTTTGTACCAATCAAATCGCTATGTGGAGGTTGGTTTAGATGTTGACAGCGAGATAATATAACATACAACATGAAGCCATGGTAATCGAGTATATTAACCTTTATTAAAACACAAAAGAAACGTTTTTTAAGTATTCTCATTATGATCACAGTTACAGACATTTACACTTAGAGAAGTAAGATAGCAAAAATCTACAAAATTTGAAAGTAGAAACCAACAGCAAAAAGGTAGGATAAGATACAATTAACCTATGATATTGGGTCGAAGCCTGTGATAGTGTACCGCCTTTGAACGGTCTTTAGCAATTCAATGATAGCCCTTCCACCCCCCCCCCCCACCCCCATCCTTATTCAACAAACAAAAACAAAAATACATCAATGGAATCCAAAAAAATAAAAACCAAAATATGGACGTGACATGCATAAATTCAAGTTTCTTGAGATCTGACATTTTTCGTATAAAAGCAGTTGATCGAATAATTATCAGGCACTTATTTTATAATCATTTTAGTATCTTAATATTTATGAATTTGTAGAATAAGTAACTGTGTTCTCGAAAAACTAGAAAATCAGATGTTAATGTCTCCTTCATTTAAAGATAAATTGAGGTAACGCAATGCTGGCAAGCTTATGCGGCACAATTTAGATGGAACATATACCAGTAATTCTATCCAGTGGTGTCCTGTAAACAACACTTGATTTGATAAATAAACCCCTTTTAGTATTAAATCGTGATTCATTCTTGAATTGCGTTGTGCTAAGCTGCTTACATATATCTTTAGTGGTTCTTATTATAGTCCGATTATTTCTGTATGTATTTATGTTTACCGGAATGCGAAATAGCCGCAGGACTTCTTGTATAAATAAAGAATTGATTTGTCCGAAATCTGATGCTGGATCCCTATTTGTTCATGCCACATTTGAAATAATTTAATGATGTTGATCAGGTGTACATGTATAATCATTTCTTGAGTTATTTTCCTCTCAATTGCATTTGCGATTTAAATTTTGAGGTGCTTATGCACTTAATACTTTCGGGTGTGTATGTTGATTTGAATAAAATTACAAACTTAAGGCAATTAATATTCCGGTGATATATATAGCTGATTTAGCTGCTGTATTGCTGCTTAATTGCTGATATATTATTTGAGTATTGCTGATATTTCTGCTTAAATTCTGACATTGCTGATAATGGTTGATGTTGACGTTGTATTGTTGATACACTATGTACATTGCTGCTAAAAGGCTGCTAAATTACTAATACTTCTGATATATTGCTGATGTGGTTGTTGCATTGCTACATGTATGTTGTTGCTAAACTGCTAATATTTCTTATATTGCTGATATCGCTGTTATGTTGCTGCTAAATAACTGATATTGATGATAAAAATAAATAAATTTAAAAAAATAAAAATAAACAAGAAAAACAATAGTAACTTTAAATTTTGAACACGTCAGAAAACTGGCGGATGTTAATTGCGAAATTTATGAAGCATTGAACCTTATTTAAACCTTCCACATGCCAGATATGTTAGGGCCAAATCACATAACGGAGATCGAAGATCTAAATAAAAATTCGGAAATATGACTGGTTGACATCCAAAACAGTTTAAGAATTGAGCAAAGGGAGAACAAATGCGTGGTTCCATCGTCAGAATTATAATCTACAAGCCTGGATCAAGAATCTGTCACTTGTTAGGTCATATAGATCACATAGAACACTTATTATTTCCCATGAACAGACTCAATCAAACCGAGCCTGCAATATCTTGATATTTGACGTGTTCGGTGGCTTTCAAAGTTCTCTTTTCATCTGTTTTAACAAATTAGATTTTCTGGATGAAAGTATTGTCGTCATTCTTATGATTTAGGTCTCGAATTTTTAACAGAGGAAGAACTGCTAGTTGTCCAGATCTGACAAACAACTATCCTACAAATCAACTCCTAAAGGTTATACAGTTATATCGGTTTTACGGATGACATTTAATTGTTACATACGTCTTTCTCTAAGTGCCATCTGCTCTATTAAAGACAAAAATAAAGTGAGATATAGAAATAAACAATTCTGGTACAGTTGTTGATCATCTGTGTATTATTTCGTCTGCCTTATTTGAACTAAAGACTTCATCTGCTATTACATTTTGCTACATATGGATGTTTAAAGGTTTTAGAAATCATGTCAGGAAAGACATTCCTATAACTAAAATAAATGGAATAAATAGCTTAGTTCTGATTGTATGTCTGATAATGGTTAATTTCTAATTAAATTGGTTAAATGTTTAAAAAGATGAAAATGGAATTTTGAAAGCCACCAAACACGACGAATATGAAAATATTGCAGGCTCGATTTGATTGAGCCTGTTCATGGACAGTAATGGAAAAGTATATTACTGCCCACGCCGCCTAGCCCCGGGTACCTGTTTTTCACATAATTCCGTTTAATTGATGTTGACAAACATTTCGGTCATTGTTTCATCATCATCATCATTGTCACCATCACCAACAACAACACTAACACTACCACAACCACCATCATCAGCAAGGTCATCATCAACATCATTATCATCATCATCTAGTCATTTATTGCCACATCTATGATTATAAGACGTTTCCTTCCAAACAGTTACTAAAGACTTTCAAAATCTACGGGAGTTTAAACCAGGTTCTACGGTTCGCCAATAAGCATTTTTGGGAATGGCTCGATGTTAATTACGTTTCCATTTCCAGACAGTGTTCTTACTGATTTTAATTATATATCCCTTAGGCTTTTTTACACCAGAGCTGTATCCAATTAAAGTTATACACCTAATTAACCTAATTTACTTGTCATATGTCTGGTACATACTAAGAGCTTTATATATCATTATAAATTCAGTCTTTACACTTAATCAGTTGTTGTTTTATTTATAAAATTACGAATACATAGATCTGTAACTATATTCAATATCCATACATGAATAAAAAGAGTATTCGTCGAGTATTGTTAAAAATCGAGTATCGTACACTTAATCGAGCATGTACACTAAATCGAGTATTAAAAATTGAGAATTGTACAATAAAGCGTGTAATGTACATGAAATCAGGTATGATCATACAATTAATCGATGGTCACACAATAAATCGAGTATGGTACAATACATAGAGTGTGGAAATAGAGTATTTAAATACAAAGAGTAAATAGAGTATTGTACTTCAACAAATAGAGTATCGCATTGTAACAATAAATAGACAAACATACAATAACTATAATACCGAAAACATGTTATATTCCACCCTCAAAATAGTAATGCTTTTGAAAAATGATATTATTTAGCACACGTTTTTATTGTTTCGGCGTCAGATATGACACTCTCTCATAAATGCAAAAATGTTGAAAATAAAAACAAATACAAAATTCATGAGGATTATACTTGCACCTGTAAAATATATAAAGCTGGACTGAATAATTTAAAGAGTAGGTCCATGTATATGAAAGTTTCATCTTATCAGGATGACAACACTTTATAGAAAATGACTCAGTCGTAAACTATCATCAGCAGGTGGCGACCGCAAAAAGGTAGCTCGTATATAGCGTTCGTTTAGTCAAATTAGTAAACAGGAATAAGGGGCTTGTTGCGGAAAAAAAGTGTTTTCCAACTGCTGACGACAATCCTTGTAATGACGTCATTTTGTTGAGCGCAACTGCTGACGACAATCCTTGTAATGACGTCATTTTGTTGAGCGCAACTGCTGACGACAATCCTTGTAATGACGTCATTTTGTTGAGCGCAACTACTGACGACAATCCTTGTAATGACGTCATTTTGTTGAGCGCAACCGCTGATGACAATCCTTGTAATGACGTCATTTTGTTGAGCGCAACTGCTGATGACAATCCTTTTAATGACGTCATTTTGTTGAGCGCAACCGCTGATGACAATCCTTGTAATGACGTCATTTTGTGAAGCGGACGACGTTGCTTATTAGGCATTTAGCGGTAAAAACAAAAATATGTCGTTAAAATGTGAAACAAAGTCGCCTGTTATTTATAATAGATAGACGCTCAAACAAAATATACTAAATTCATAACTAGATGGTAAAAAAGTGAAGAAACGTTTTCCATTCACCAAAGAGCCAATCGATGGAAGTGTTAGATGAGAAAAACTCCTAAAATAACGCAGATTGTTTTACAATGTATGAGTCACGTGGTTATTTTTGCAACGTGGTGTTTGAGACAAGTGCCATCAGGAAGCTGACCTTACTTTGTCATGTTTTTAATCAGCGATTTTTATCATTTGCGTTCAACTGTCTGGTTTCATTTACTGTCTTACTGGTGTTTGGGGAAAGCTTTCAGGTGTAGTACATGTATTTTCTAGTTGGATCCCTTTTTTCAAGTTGCTTCTGACGAGGATTCGATGGGGGCGTTTCAGTCACATCTGCTTGAGTCTTTATTAAATGGGATACATTTTATAACCTTCATTATCGCCATTTGCGAGACGTGTTAATATAACATACAGCAACAATAAAAAAGCAACAAAAATACAGTCGCTTTTCTACTACATCAATTTATTGTACACTACATATAAATAGACTATCCATTCAAAAAATGTCTACAAAAAGAGTGAAATATGCATATCAGGAATCGCCACACCCCCAAACCACAGCCTCCCCAAGCAGCGAAAAAGACGAGAGGACAAATTCTCGTTTTAGTGTATGCCAGACTTTAAATCCCATCTAAAAGGTAACCCGCAAATGGTGAGTGGTGTCATAAAAAAAAACATCAGAAAATGTTCAGTAAATGAACGGTTTTGGTAGCCTAAGGGTCGAAAACAATAAGCCCGTGATTGCGCAACAGGTGACTTCATTATGATAAAAATTCAACAAACGCTTGGTTTCATTGGATAGTAAACGACACTTTGTGATGCATTAAATGGCTTAATCCCAAAAAGCAACTACAAGCAAACGAATCATTTACTGTGAAATGTGTCTTTAGAAAGTTTAAGTCATTCCTTGAAATGAAGTTATAAATATTAGTAAAAACATTCAGTTGGCTTCATAGGCCTTCAACGGTAAACACTATATAGTGATCATATATACAATTGATTTTGTTGATACATCATTGTTGTTTCTTGCCTTGAAATAAGTTTCGGTTACTTTACATATATTCAAAGTTTTCAATTTTCTTTCTAAATCAGTAAAATTTAAATACAGTTCAACTTTTGATTTTGTTGTTTTTGTTTGTTTGTTTGTTTGTAGTTGTTGTTGATGTTGTTTTGAGGAGGAGAGATGAGTTGGGATGGATAAAATGAATTGCCAATGAAATCCTCAAAAAAATACAGTAAAACCCCTTATACACGTCGTCGGGGATTGTACGAAATGAGAGATGCGTTGATATTTTATAATCTTTATTCTTTCCCCTACCAGTATGACAGCGAAAACGTTAAACGATTCTCTGTAAATATATATAACAAATACATTTAGAAATAAATCAACAATTCAAAATATTGATATGAAATACTGCGGATCGAGATACTTAAATACACCATAAATAAAACAAAATTTACATAAACTGTTCATACACTTATTCATATTAAATAATTCAAATAAATTAATAAGTTTTTTAATAATTCAATTTAGGCTATGAATGTAAATTATAACTAAACAGAACATACCATATATTAGTGTTTTCCCCTTTTTGTGTAAACGTGTAGTTTAAAATTATGAATCAAAGCTCAGTTACAAATGTTTGTTTTGAATAATATATGAAAAATAAATTACGTCAGCCGACGTCGCATCACGTCGCGCCAAAAAACAACAACGTGACGTTTCGAACAAAAACAAAAGGAGAGAGACACGAAATGTTTAAAATTGAAAACGTTAAATTAATATGTTCTAAGTAAAGAAACAAATAAATTATATTTACTAAAATAAATTACTGAATTACTAAATAAATTCGGAGGAAGAATTTAACACTCCCCTCCATGAAATAACCACTATTTCATTAAGTATGTAAATAAAGCACAATAAACTTAACTATGATATATGTCATACAATAATCACATTGTTCACATTTCGAGGATATTCAGTATTTTCTAGCAAACATAATTTTGTTATAGGCTTGACGGAAACTGAACCCCGTGTCCTGACCACACAGCTACGTACATGACCATCCTTCCCCACCTTGACCTTGACTACCCGACCTAAAGGCCACTGTCCCCTGGGAGTAATGTTGTCAGCTACCAGCACGAGATCTCCTTCCCGTATGTCTCTGGTTACGCGATGCCACTTCTGTCGGGCTTGCAGTGATGGTAAGTACTCGCGAGTCCAACGTCTCCAAAATATATCCGCCATGTATTGGACCTGCCTCCACCATACTGATCTTCTTTTCTAAACACCTCAGGCGGAACGCTTGGATTTGATCTCATCAAAAGAAGCATACTTGGACTCAAGGCTTGTGGGTCATTTGGATCATTGCTCACTTGAATTTCCATTCAATTTCTCTTTGAGTAATGCATTTTCCTATATTTACTTGATTCCATTCTTGTAATGATCTGCGTAGTTCTCGATCGCCACCGACTAGATTAGTCCCATTATCACTGAACACCTTTTCTGGTAATCCACGTCTATTCACGAATAGCTGAAACGCGCTTAAAAATGAATCCGTGGTCAAACTTTGGGCAATTTCAAAATGGACTGCTCTGGTAGTCAGGCACGTGAAAATCACCCCGTATCGCTTAACAATAGAACGACCCTGCTAAACGTTCAATGGTCCAAAGAAGTCTATCCCAACGAATATAAACGGTGGCCTATCGGGTGTCGTCTGCTCCTCCAGCAGTGGCGCCATCTGTTGGGAAAGGAGCGGGCTGTTTTGCTTCTGACAAATCAAACTATGCCGTATCACCCTTTCCACCGTACTAGGCCCTTGCAATATCCAGTACTTCTCCCTCAAATTCGCCAGTACTTGTTGTGTTCCAATATGTCCATTTTTCTTGTGGCAATATTCAATAATAAGCTTGGTCACGTGACTTCTGCTAGCAAGAATAATTGGGTAGTTGTTTTCTCTCAAAATAAGCTGCCTACCCCCCACGCGTATTAATTCGTGGTTTATAACCGGATTCAAAGACACTAACTTGCTATCTTTCTTCACAGGCTTACCTTTCTTCAAAGCACGAAGTTCTTCCGGGAAATATAAAATTTGTTCATATTCTAATATGGCGGTTGTGGCATTCCGTAGTTCATTTACCGATATCTCCCCGTCGGCGCATATCAACATTGTGTCCCAGGTAACGATTCCTGCAATACCGTTGAAACCGTATGAGCCAAGCACATACACGCTGTAATTTATTCCAATCCGAGTATCTGCATATGATATTACTGAATGTGTTGTTTGTCACCACAGCTGTGACCATGACTTCTTTCTTCACTTCCGCGTCTTCGCTTGTAATTTCAGGTATGGAAACACGTGAAAACCATTCCGTTGGAGTTTGGTAAAGATAATCAGGTCCGTGGAGCAAAGTTTGCATTTGTGCAGTGTCGTTTGGGTCCAGTCCCTTCGAAGCAATGTCGGCGGGATTCAAATCTGAGTCCACATGGTGCCATTGGTCTGGTGTCGAGTTGTCATGGATGACACTCAATCGGTTGCCCACAAACGTTTTGAATCTACGGGTTTTGTTCCGAATATACCCAAGCAGGATGGTAGAATCCGTCCAAAATATGGTTTCATCTACTTTCATGTCGAGCTCAGAATCCAACATAGCCTTGATGCGACAGGCTACGACCGCTCCAGATAGTTCCATGCGCGGAATGGATAATTGTTTCATCGGAGCCAGCCGAGCTTTTCCGATCACGAGCGAACACGAGACCTGGTCATTTTCATCAACAAATCGTAAATATGCACACGCTCCATATCCACGTTCTGAGCCATCGCAGAAAACATGAAGCTGTACATATTTAATCTCTACAGGATCACGTGGGCGGAAGCAGCGTCTTATGGCGACGTCTTCAAGTCTGGGTAATTTTACAAGCCAATCTTCCCATTCTTTACAGTATTTGGCAGGTATATCATCGTCCCATCCTATATTCTCTTTACACAACTTCTCTATAATGGCTTTTCCTTCGAGCGTCACCGGGGCGACAAACCCAAGTGGATCAAAAATTGAACTGACTATAGACAGCATTCCGCGTCTAGTGAGAGGCTTTTCAGCGATTTTCACCTTGAATGAAAATGTGTCGTCTTCAATGTTCCAGGTTACACCAAGTGCCCTGTTACACGGCAATACATCATCTGGTGCTAAATTTACCACTGATGGGGCTCTTGCATTTTCTGAAATCGTCGCCAGAACGGTTCTACTGTTGCTTATCCATTTGGTAAGATGAAATTCGCCCCTTTTCAATAGTGATTGGAGATCTTCGACCAATTTTATAGCTTTTGGTTCACTTCAAACGGATTTCAAACAGTCGTCAACATAGAGGTTCCGTTTGACGGTTTCCACACTTTTTTGATCGTATAGATGAGCGTGATCCTCGGAAGTCTTCTTAAGCGCAAATGCCGAGCAACTAGGATACGATGTCGCTCTAAAGAGATGCACCTGCATGCAGTAAGTAGCCGGGCTGCTCGTCTTGTCCCCATTATTCCACCATAGGAAACGAAGCACATTGCTGTAACGTTCTGTCACGCGCACTTGGTGAAACATGGTTTCAATATCAGCCATTACGGCAACGCTTTCTTGTCTAATTCTAGTTAGTACACCAAATAGACTATTTGTCAAATCCGGCCCTTGTAGCAGTTCTTTGTTCAATGATGTGCCCTTATATTTCGCCGCACAATCAAAAACTACTCTCACTTTTCCTGGTTTGTTTTCGTTAACAACTGGGTGATGCGGAAGGTACCAAACTCGGTCATTTGTGTCCGTAATATTTACCGGTTTCGCATAACCTTTGTCAATATAGTCGGACATCGTCGCTGTGTACATCTTGTGAAGTTCCGGGTCACGTGACAATTTTCTTTTCAGATGTTCCAAGCCCACGTGTGCGAGTGGTAATTATTAGGAAGAACCACGTTTTCATCTCTCCATGGAAGTCCCATAGTATAATGCCCATCAGATTTGTGAATTAATGTCGACTCCATAATGGTTAATGCTATTTTGTCTTCTACCGACATGGCTACGTTCTGTGAATGAATGACGTCAGCAAAGTCTGTAGTCTACATTTTCTCTAGCTGCTCACGAAGCGCGACGTCATTAACCTGTACATGATGAACGTTGACGGCCGTATCCGTGTCTCTTCCGGTAAAGTCGTTAATTGGACCACGTACCGCCCATCCGAGACGTGTACGAACAACATACGGCTGACCACTGTCCCCGGCACGTACCTCCGACGGAACATGGGCGTCAGGTGAATCTGTCCCGATGAGAAGCATGACGTCACTCACATTGACGTCAGGAACGTCGACGTCTTAAAGGTGGGGTATCTTACGAACGTCTACTCTACTGGCAGCAGATCTAGTCGTGATTGGAAGCTTTCTCACAGTCCAAACTTTCTGAAGATGTTCATCACCGAATCCAGAATCGGAGCGCACATGCAGATCAACTTCCCGTCCTGCAATTGTACTTCCGGTTGAGCTTACAGTGGCAATCTTGAACGTTATCGGGCGTCCAGATACACCTAACTTCTGCAGCAAGCGCTCGTCGCACAGGGACTTGTCCGCTCCGTCGTCGAGGATAGCGTACGTCTTACAGGCACTTCATTTTTCGCCAGTTACCGTTACGGGTACAATACCTAATCTTGTCCTTAAATAAGACCCCCTAGTAGCAGTACAATTTACTGAAGGTTGTGTGACTGTGTGGTCAGACCCAGGCTTCACCCAACTATGTAACAATGTATTATGCTTTCCATTGCATTCCTGAACTTTACAGAAAGACCGTTTCTTACAAGTATTTACCATATGTTTGCCCGTAAGACAATTGTAACAGAGTTTGTACTTGTGTAACAATTTTCGTCTTTCAGCTAAACTTAACAAGTTGAACTGATTACAAGCTGACAAATCTGTACATGATCCTGAACAACAATAACATTTGCGTTCAAATCTTGAGTTTTGTGAACCTGTTTTGGTAGCAAATGATGTAACCTTATCTTTGACATTGCTTTCAGATTTTGCACTAGAGTGCCTAGAAGTGTTATCTTTAACAAGATCTAAAGCATACATTAATGAAGCAATTTGAGACTTCTCATTGATATACTTGACTAAATCGGAGAACCTAGGTTCTCTGCCTGCAACATTTATGTTGTGCGCTACGTCAACCCATTTAGTAGTATGCATTGGGATACGTCTTACAATGCGTCTGAGGTTTTCTGAATTATCTACATCAGAGACAAACCCTAACTGTGACAAAGTGATCTCACATTTTTGCATATCTAAAGCAAGTCTAGAAAGCCCATTGCTGTCCGAAGATTTAATACGCGGACCATACACTAATTTATCAATATAAGACCTTGCAATTACATGCGGTCTGCCATAACGAGACTGCAAAATTTCTCTAGCACGTGCGTAGCCTACATCAGACTCTAAAAGCACACAATCCTCAATACAACTTTTGGCCTCGCCTTGACAATATTGAATAAGATAGCTTAACCTAAGCCTATTGTCAAGTATCTTAGACTCAATGTTTGTTTCGAAATTCTTAATAAATTTACAGTAATCAATGGCACTTCCGTTAAATGTTAACAACTCAGGCTTTGGTAAATTAAACCCTTCCTGAAGAGTAGAAGCCAACCTGTTAAAGCCGCGTCGAGTCCACTTACGTCACTGGCTACCCTTCCGTCGACGCTTGAACGGGAACTCACCGCCATATCCTTGCTGTTTGCATCAGTACCTTTGGAGCCGTCACAAATCCGAAAACCGGAGGCTACACGTCCGCCATCTTGCTCACCGACGTTGCTGCTGACCCCATCTCTAGCGTCTCGGATGCACCCGATGTCGCCAGATCCCTTTTTAACGTCTTCAAACGTTGGCGTTACCGGACACCTGGAAGATGCGACCGTCACTAAAGGAGCGATCGTTGTCGAATCATCGCGCTTATCGCCGGAAACGTCCGCGCGCGTGCGCAAAGCGGTAGCGCCGTAAGTCGGCTGGTCATGGTTGTTTTCCAGGGATGCTTGTATCTCTTCTTCTTCCTGCCACACTAATTCTTCAACTCTAGCCTGATCAATTTCGCTCTGTTGTTAGAGTATTTGCATTTTCTCTGCTAAGCAACGTTGCTCTTTTTCAAGCTGCTGTTTTGTTTTGAGCGCCTTCATTTTCTGTTCCGCAACAAGTCTCCTGGCTTTGGCGGAAAGCATCTGTGAACGTGACGATCGTGAAGAAGATGACGCATTTGACACGTGTGTGCGAACCGAAACACAATCTTCTTCCTGTGTAGTTGCCGATCGTTTCCAGTCATAGTAACGTTCATTGAATTCTGAAAAGTTCTTCACCTGGCTTGCAAAGCTTGATTTCAGCGATTTAACTTTTTCACTGTCCTCACACAAATCTACACAATGTAGATGGGCTGACTTGAAGTGTTCGTATCTTTCACACAATTTATTGTAGACTTCATCTACTTTCTCGTTATTTTCTCTTAGTAACATCAGACGTTCAAGTTCATTGAAAATCTTTGTTAGCTGACTCAGGTGAATAGTCCGCGACTTCATCGCAACGCAAAACTCTTCAGGCTGCTCCATATTCACTTTAGACGATCATCTAACGTATTACGTTCACGAGATAAGAATAACGACAAGGTCCATCAACTTATATGAGAATTATACACGTCGTCGGGGATTGTACGAAATGAGAGATGCGTTTGTAATTTATAATCTTTATTCTTTCCGCTACCAGTATGACAGCGAAAACGTTAAACGATTCTCTGTAAATAAATATAACAAATACATTTAGAAATAAATCAACAATACAAAATATTGATATGAAATACTGCGGATCGAGATACTTAAATACACCATAAATTAAACAAAATTTACATAAACAGTTCATACACTTATTCATATTAAATAATTCAAATAAATTAATAAGTTTTTTAATAATTCAATTTAGGCTATGAATGTAAATAATAACTAAACAGAACATACCATATATTAGTGTTTTCCCCTTTTTGTGTAAACGTGAAAAATAAATTACGCCAGCCGACGTCGCATTACGTCGCGCCAAAAAACAACAACGTGACGTTTCGAACAAAAACAAAAGGAGAGAGACACGAAATGTTAAATAATGAAAACGTTAAATTAATATGTTCTAAGTAAAGAAACAAATAAATTATATTTACTAAAATAAATTACTGAATTACTACATAAATTCGGAGGAAGAATTTAACACCCCTCATTACGGACACTCGATATTACGGGCACCCCGGTATTATGGGCGATTTGTTAAAGAACAGACATGTTCTCTTCTTCCTTCATTTAAACCCACAATTAAGGACTACCCACTATTAAGGACACTTTCCCTCAGTCCCTTAGGTGTCCGTTATAGAGGTGTTTCACTGTAGTTATCGACGAAAATGAGTGAAATCATAGCACCTCATTAACTCATATTTAATTTGTTGTATTCCTTTCTTGTACTCTTGTTTTTTTTCTGACTTCTAGTTACCCCATTTTAATTGTTAAGCTCCTTTTAAAAACAATAATCAGCAAACAATATTTGTTGATTTCTATATAGTAAAGTTCGTTGATTTAATGTTATAGCTGTATTGCGAGTGCGTTTGCGTTTGTCATTTGCATTACTCTGCGGGTTTTAAAGGCTTTTAGGAGACACATAACTAGTTTTTGAATTCCATTATGTTGTAAATATTCTGAAATTTAGTAATTTGCACAGTTACAGTCTCTCTGTTTTGTGTTTATTGATTCCACTTCTAATAATCGTAGACTAGCCAATGCGTTTATTTCTGATTTGTAATTCCTTTTGTCTAGGTGCAAATGTACTTAATATGTACTTTTCTATTTGTATTGGGAGTCGTTTGTTTTGTAGCTGCCTTTCTGTAATATGTTTATGTTGTTAGGTTAATCTTATCCAGCAAGTTGCTTCAACACACATGTCGCATGCCATTATTTTACAAACTAAGTGGCTTTAATGTCAGCGCCGAAAACATAAAACATTTTATAATGATTCATATCATTTTTATATATTGCTTGAGGTGGAATTGACTTTTAATTTCACGGAACTTTACATTAATAATAAACGCCCTTTTTATTAAAAAAGTGTAGGTTCTGATGACACTGCTTTAATTGATGTCGTGTATCTGGTTAATTGATAGTGCATACAGCTGGGAGCGATCCTGCACCGTCACGGCGACAGCGCCTAGCCCTGCAATTCATGCGACGCAACCAACTGAGCTAGCATGGACAACCCCAAAAAAGGTTGATCGGATAGCCCTGCTATACGTAACCATCACTGCATGACATCGGTAACGGGATATTTTACTGATAACAGTACTGACTATATGCACGGGGAGACTGTTTACTGCCGCCACACTGCACAAATAGCGCTACTGCGAATTTCAAATGATAGTGCCTCTAGCTGGGAGCGAACCCGCGCCTTTACAACTTTAAACGTTTTTAATGCTGCACAACAAAAGCCTGACATCAAGTTTAAAGAAAATCAACAACTTATGCAACAAATAGCTTTAATTTGATAAAAGCAACAAAAAACACCACGCCATGTGGAAATTAGGAAATGTGTGGTCGTGAAGTTTACGTCATTCCTTGAAAAGACGGTATTAAAGCAAATGTATGCCTTCTTCGGTAAACAGAATTAATTAGATGGACTTATATAACTTTTATATAACATTTTCTCCCTTATAGTACTGGAAACACTATAATTGTTCGATCTTTTTAAAAATATCATCAACTTAAATATCACAAATCTCGCCTAGTACACATTTTCTCATTGCTCAGCTAATGAATGTCCTTGGCGTCATTATGATACAAAATTAAAACGCATTACAGCGTGACATAGTTATTGTCTTTTTGTTCTCCAATTTCAGAAAAAAATGGAGTTGGTGACTTTTTTTACTGCAAACAATCAATATTTAATTTAAATAATAACTTTGTTTCAATACATGAACGTGAATGCCAATAAAAATGATATTTTCAAGCGCTGTATTATACATACAAATGCAATATTTATGTAACACTCAACGTCTACGAGTTACGTCGAAAATAAATAGAGAAATGCGGCTTGTATTAGCTTATTGATACATCATTATTGATTATTTCCTTTAAATGGCTGTTAATTATTAGACATGAATTGATTATTTTTAGGGTTGAGTTTGGTAGTAACAGCTTGAATCGGACCGCCCATGATATCCTCGAAGAATTTAATTGACAAAAGAATGAATTCCCAGCCACTAATTAGCTCAAACTTTGTTTTTATTCTTGTTTCCTTTTTTAGTTTCTGAACTTTATTACTGCTTTTTCATCTTTTAAGCTTCCTTACAAAAAAGTAATCAGGAGACATTTTTGTTGATCGTCTTATATTGCAGTTCAGAACGTTGTTGTCCGTATTGTGGGGACGTTTATCGTTTTGATTACTCTGAGGGTTTTGAAGTAATTTAAAGGTTTAGGACAGACAGAGAACAATTTTTTCAAGTTATATTGCCTTCAAAGTGTTATAATTGTCACAGTTTTGCACATAGTGTTACTTACTAGCTTCCTAGCTTCCACTTCTGACATTCGTATATATGACTAGCAAATTCGTTAATTGCTGATTGGTTATTCCTCATGATAAGGTGCATGTGTACTTATTAAGCTTTTTTTACTGGGATTTGGTTTTATTTGCGGCTGGCCTTAATGGCACAGAACTTTTTTCCCGCATACTATGTGAAATTTTATTCCTTACAACGTACCCGTGTCTTTGATTGGATTTCACTTTGTATAACGTTTACTAGACATTTTGTTTATCGATGATTTGCGGTTCCTTTTGTTGAAGTACATGTGTACTTGATTTTTTATTTGTACTTAGAATTTTTCATTGCAGCTGCTGTTTCTGTTTATATATTGATGTTGTTGTGAAGTAACTCTTACTAAATGGATATAATTATTCCCGGGGAAAAATAATAAGTACCGGCAAAAACGATCATTACGAACTTTGAAATGTGTCGTACGATTTTTTGATCTCTACTACAATTAATAAAATTAAACACCTATGTTTTCGTTGTAGATTGTGACGGGGACATTCCATCCTCTTAAAGTTCAGTCGTTTCTGAACAGTTGCTTTTTAATCCTATAATTAATAATATTATAATTGCCATTCTTCTGGTCTAGGTCAATGAGTTTGCATTTGGCTACTCTTAACAAGTTTTAATTTCCAGATGGTATGCATATTTCACGTTATTGCTACTGACGATGCTATGAGAGTTTCTCTTCTCGCTTTTGCTTCAAAATGGGACATATCTAACAAATCTACTAAAGTGCGTTCTACGATAGTACAGCTAAAATGAATCGATGAAATGAATGAACAGCAACATTTCATTGCTGTATATATACAGATAGATAATCCAATCCAACACATTAATACATATTCTTGTACTATATGTCCTATAATTTTCCATTTACGTCACATTTACTGAGTAAAATATAAAATGTAACCTGAAAAATGTTTGAGGTGTCAATGCAATCTTATCAGAGCGGGATATTTTTCCGGCAAACGAAGACAATTTTATTCAGGTCAAATGAATAAGCACTTGAAATCGCAATCGTTTATAATTGAACAAAGGTTATTTGACAATGTTTACATTGTGTGTTTACTTTGGCGTTACATGTAAACAATGCACTAATATTTTAATCGTTGTTTAATACAAAGCGTAATGCTCCAATCACTTGTCCCAATAGCCGAGTGGTCTAAGACGCACTAAATAAAAATAATTTGAAATGAAGTGGTAGCAACGCTTTTATAGGTTGTAGGTTCGAAACAAGGTTTTTTTTAAACATTTTAAATACTTTTTACAGTATTATTATTTCCGCGATAAATAAATTGAATCAAAATACATTAAATACTTTGAAATAACTGCAAAGAAACTTAAAACATTAAACCTAAAATTATCACTAAAAGCCGTTTGTCGATGTGAATCAAACCGTGTCGAAAAAAAGTTAAGCCAATGCCAGGTGGACTCGTTAACCACTGCGCTATGGAGGCGAGGTAAGAAAATAGTACTTTTAACGCGTAAATTTGCCCAACCCGTGTTTACATTTTATTAAAAATTGTAAACATCGCCTATTTACCTTGGTCAACCTATAGTGTCTAAATATCAATATAAAACATTTTTGGCGCAACAAGAGCTTGGTTTCATTGTCATAGAAAATCGACATAAATTTTTAATCGAATAATAAAATCACAATCAAACCATGCCATAAATAAATGGGAATTTTTTTTTTCGTGAAGAGTTCGTCATTCCTTGAAAAGACGTCAAACATTTTAGAAATAAACATTCCTTCGTCGATATTTTTATATGGACATATGCACGCTATCGTACTCAGAACATACTGTTAACATTATATATACATGTATCTATTCAAAACTGTCACCAGCTCTAATGTCAAAAATCTTTCCTAAGCCAAATTTTCATTATGACTCGGCTGAAATGGATGCTCTAGTGTGTTAATAAAACAAAATTAAAGCGCATGGCGGCGCAACATAGTAATTAACTTTTTGTTTTCAAATTAAAAATAAAATATTCTGCAGTAGGCGACAGTTGAACAGGAGATAAATACTTCAAAGGATCAATATATGATTCGTTTGACTATCTCACAGCGGATATCCCAATGCCCGTTAAAAAGATTTTTTCAAGAGCTCTATTATTCATTAAAAGAAATGTTTGTAATCAACTCAATGTCTATTTTGTCAATCCGACAACGTCTATGAATGCGGCTTGTATTAGCTTGTTAGTACATTTCAATTTTTGATTGTTGTTGTTTATGTGTTTTATTTTTGTCCTTTTTTATCCGGGGCGTTGGGTAGGTTGTGGGGTAAATGTATAAATCGAACTGCCGACGGACTTCTCGAAAAATACTAATCGAACAAAATGAATGAAATCTCAGCACCTGATTAAGTCATACTTTGTATTCTTTTGTGTCTCCTTGTTTTTTCTGAACTTTTGTTATTGCATTTCAACTTACAAGCTTCTTTTTAAAACAATAATCAGCAGACAGTTTTACCAATTTAAGATTGTCTTATATTGCCGTTCAGTTTGTTGTTGTCATGGTAAACATGTAATGTGTGTGCGTTTGTCATTTTGATTACTCCGGGGGTTTTAAAGACACGTATAGATTAAGGGCAGACACAACATAAATATTGTTTTTATTCTGAGATTTAATAATTTGCAGAATTAAACTGTCTCTGTTTTGCGTTTATTGGCACTTATTAGATTCCACTTCTCAGAATCATATTCTAGCAAGAGAGTTAATTGCTGATTTGTGATTCCTCTAGTTTTGGTGCATGTGTACTTGATACATTTTTTTTGTACGGGGATTTGAGTGAAATTGAGGCTTGCCTTCTTGACACAGAAATTGTTTAACGCATACTGTGGGAAATTTCATACTTTACAAATTATCCGTGTCTGTGATTAGATTTCACTCCGTAAAGCGTATACCAGCAATTTCGTTTATTGTTGATTTAATATTTCTTTTGTTTTGGTTCACGTGTACTTGACATGATTTTTTGTTTGTACTTAGAATTTTCTCATTGAAGCTGCATTTCTGTTATATATTGATTTTGTTGTGAAGTAAATCTTGCTAAACAATTCAGTAAGTGGGCACTAACGTTGACAGCCAAATGTCGCAGGCCATTATTCTGACAAACTAATTGGCTTAATTACATTAGCGCCGAAAACTAAATACATGTTATTATGACGTTTATCTCTTTCAAATATTGCTTGAGGTGGAATTAGCTTTCAAGTTCATGGACTCTTGAACGCAATTATACAATAAAACTAACATAATGCAGGTTTAAAATTGGTTTGAGGTTAAGGTGCTGTTGCCGTTCGGGTTCGCTCCGTAGAAGGGGCAAAATCATTTGAAATTCACAGAAGCGGTATTAATGCATTGTGGCGGCCGTAAAGTGTTTCCCTGTACATATAGTCAGTTAAAATTCGGTTACCGATTTCATACAGTGAGTACTACTTTTATTATTGTTATCCGATCGCCGTTTTGGGGGAGGGCGGGTGTTGTCGCGGTTAGCTCAGGTGTGGGTAGCATAATTGGCATTGCATTGCTGAATGCTGTTGCCGATCAGGTTTCGTTCTCCAGAAGAAGCAATATTATTTTCAATGATGCGTACTTATCTTGTTGAAACTTTAAAACCACAGATGCCAGGAGGTTTCCTTGTGTTAACCCCGGTCGCTAAAGTATGCTTGAGCTTTTCGCGGTATCCCCGTTGTAACATTCTTTATTATTGTAGTTTATATGGGTATGTGTTTGCCGGTCATGAGTAAAATATTCATTTGTTCAGCCAAGAACCTGGTTTAAACCCGCAGTGGCAAAATGCTTGCCACTACATTGATTTTGACCAAGACATATTTTGAACAGTTGGTCTTTGACCTTTTATAATAATAATAATAATGAAATATAATAATAATAATAACAATAATAATAACTCATGCACATATAAATTACAATTATAATAAAGACTGTTACAACGGGGATACCGAGAAAAATTCAAGATCAGCATACTTTATGCGATCGGGATTAACACAAGGAAACCCCCTGGCATCTTTGCTTTTAAAATTTCAACAAGATAAGCATTATCAATATTAATATTAATATTAATGATATTATTATTATTAATTATTATTATTTTTTATTATAATTATTATTTTTATTTGTATTATTATTATTATAAACCGCGCCATGTGGATATGAGGAGATGTGTCTTCTGGAATTTTTTCTCATTCATTGAATAGACGTCATTTATTTTAGCCAAAAACTTTGTTCACTATGCCTTCGTCAATAACTAATGTTAATTATATGGATATATGGTACAGTTTCACATTATAGAACTGGAGGAAGATGATAATTGCTGGACATTTTTAATATCAACAGCTAAATGTCACGAATCTTGCCTAGGCCTTATTCCCTTATGATTCATCTCAAATGGATGTACTTTTGTGATTATGGGACAAAATAAAGCGCATGGCAGCGCAACAGAGTGATTAACTTTTTCGTTTCAGTTTCAGAAAAAAACACAACATTTTTTGTAGTAGGCGTATTTTTGTACGGAGATAATTACTGAAATAGATCAATAAAGATACATCTCACAGCAGCTATCTAAATTCCCAATATAAACAATATTTTCAGGAGGTATATATATTTTACATAGAAATACAATACTTGTATAACACTCAAAATTGAACGTATATTTATTAGGTTCGACAGATATAGAGAAATGCGGCTTGCATTGCCATGGCTTGTTGTTACATGATTGATCACACTAATTTTCCAATTTCTGTTAATTATTGTGCATGAATTGATATTCTTGTGTAAAATATTACGTTATTACGTAGGGTTCGGTAATGAAAGTTTCAGTATTTTCTTACTTTTGAAAAGACTGCACATTATTGTGAATGCATTGATATTCTTGTGTCATTGGGGTGGGGGGCGGGTAGTTTTGGACAAGGGCGGGAATGAGAATCTATAATATTTTTTCTATTGCATTTCTGTAATTAGCGCAGTTCTACGTTTCTTTTTGAATCGACTTGCCTACGGAATCCACGAAAATTATTACCCGAGGAATATAAATGAATTTACAGGAGCTAATAATATTCTAGTTCTCAGAAACGTATACGTATATCAAATTCTTAAATTGGTGATCTGCGATTCATCTTTTGTATTGGGTACATGTGAGCTTGATCTGTATTTTTCTATTGCTTCTGAGCATTGTCTCCAATTTAGACTGGTTTTTGTGATATTGATGTTCTTGTTAAGTACGGTGCTTAATAAATCACCCGTTTGGCACTGAGACTCCCAATTGACAGCCAAATGTGGCAAGTGGTTGTTTTGCACAGGTAATTGGCCTTATTATCAGCACCGAAAACACTAATCATGCTATTAAGCTTTCTAGTACTTTTGTTATTCTGTCTAGCACTTTTAGTCATTGCTTAGGGTTGAATTTGCTTTTATGTTCGCCGCATCTAATATTAGTTTTACGTAATGCATAATTAAAATAATACTCTAGGTGTAGATTAAATTAATCAAAAGAAATCCCATTGTTAAATATCGGCCTTAAGGCCTTAAGTTACAATAGGTTTATCATGCTAGTAATGCTTTTAAGTTTCTTTGATTTGTAATCACACAACACGTGAGCGTAATTCCTGCTACATAGAAGTCGCTGTATTTGGTTATTATATACGCGGCCAAAAAGTTCTGAACACTCGGACATTTTATAATATATCGTTTTCATTTCACAAAACACAACAAAATAATACTTATTAAATAAAACAGCAATTCAAAATTAACAATATAAAAAGTTGGAAAAAAATCCGATCAGTACTTTATAGCCAATTCATTTTTAAAGTCGCCGGGGGTTACTAGACCAAAGTTGCAAATATCCCTAAACTAATATTAAGTTTATTCACCACGATGAATCCGGTATTCTTCCAAGCGTTGTCTCATGGAATTTCTACCAGCCGTCGAAATTTCAATCGTGGAATTGTGTTCCATTCGTGAACAGAAATATCAGGCAGATCAACTAGCTGACCAACTGCACATTACCTATCGTTTTAGAAAGACGTCTAGGTGGCCGGTGTGGTCCGACATTTGCCATGATGGTCAAATTAACAGTGAAAATCTTCATTGGTGACCGTGAGAAATGAATTAATTTAAATTACAAACAATGCAGTTTTTCTTTGCTCAAATAAGATTGGATGTTGACTGCATTTATTTGTTGTTCTTATACACTTATTTAAAAGAATGCAACGACTCATAAATACAGAATTGCAACTGTTCGAATCATAACTGTAATGACATAACTTTGGGTTAGTGAGTGAGACAATGTGATAATTTAATTAATAAATACTTAAGTGTGAGTGTAATTCTGAAAATGGCTTCTTTACAACTATTGATTTCATGGACTTCATGTTGCTACATGTACATGTAGCATCACAGTGCATGCTTACAATTGCTATAAAACAGACAACATAGATTTCACACCGTTTACCTTGATACAGCAAATGTTGCAAATTTTGACTGTTGACCCCTATCGTACACAAACTGATATTTATTGGTTATTTACCAACCGATTTTTATTCCGTGTTCGTCTTTAACTCTGCAAACATTTAGTCGTGATATAATTGTTAGTATTTATGCCAGTCATTGGCTACATTATGAATTTAATCAAAAGAACACTCGTGTGCAGAACGTTTTTTGCTGGGAATATTTTAAAACGAACGATAATTTAATGATAACATGAAAATACTACATTCTTTCTCCCATTCCATTATCTGGAGACCATACGTTTCTGAACATCAAAAGGTATTAATCTGAAGATACAGCGTCGAATGTTCCATGCTCATCGCCTTATGTAAAATATCGTTTGGGATAGGTCGAAGTTGTTCTGTATATTGGGGGTAAAAATTGAGTTGTGCTCAACATAAGGTTCGCTGGCTAGGGCAGTAATTTCCATTATTGCACACGAACAGGCTTAATCAAACTGAATCTGCAATCTTTTTCATATCTGTCGTGTTTGGTGGCTTTAAAATTCACTTTTAATGTATTTTTATTTAAAAATCACACCCTTTGAAATCAATCAAGTAAGTAACGTAACGAAACATATGAAGCTAGAATTGCGAAATGATACTATTTCTGAGTATATTTGTTTACATCTTGACGACATAATTTTTTATTTAATAATAATAGTATAAAAAAATTATGTACGCTTGTCGTTTAGGTAAGGAGCACGAAAACTAAACGTGTTTCAACTGGGTTTATCAACCTCATAACGTTATTAACGCTACTAGTCAAAGCTTTGGTTATAAGTGTCAACATATTTACACAATTCTTAAAGCAAGTACTACTTGAAAGTAATTCAATCTGGACCAAGACATTCGTTTTCTTTTTATACATCAATCCAATCTTAATGTTAAAATAGATCGGAAATGACAGAAAAAGAGATAATAGGAAAACTTATCCGATATTGACATCTCTTTTCTTAATAATGAAATCCTTATCTTTTATTATAAATGCCATATGTATCACTCAGTTTTACCTATAAGTGTTTGTTTAAACCAGACTCGTTTTGATGATTGATGATTTTACTCCTATACAATATCCAGTTGCTGGGATTTTATGTTTCATTTTTTACATCAAATTACATTGCACGTATTGGTTAATCTCAATATCATCTGATGTATATAGCGTTTTGAACAGTTTTCCACAATCAGCGGTCTTTCTTGATAAATTTTCTTTTCTTATATTATCTGATATAGGCGACCACCCCTTGTAATTGCTGGCATGAACTTTGAAAATCTGTTGGTTATTTATGTGTTTTGTTTCGTTTTTGGTGAACGGTTTTTCAGTTGTATTTATTTAAATTCGTGGCATATTAATTAAAAACATATGTTCAAATCTACAATTACAGAAAGATTAACTTTTTCACAAGCAACAAAGATATTTTCCCTTTTTTGGACAATACAAATAGTTAGTGATTCATATCATCGTTTGGAAAACATTGCTCAGCATTCTCAGCAAAAAAGTCATCAAATTCTAGACGATATTCAATTAACTGTCATGTCGGAAGGAGTTCTTAGTTAAATTACGTCATCAACTAATAAACGCTAGGAAACGGTTACACCTAGATAAATAGTTGTATACTTATATGCTTACTCGCAGTAGAAATTGTTTTCTATATATGGAACTTGGGTAAGAATAGAATAAATACCATTATATCATTTGGTTATTTTCTTGTTGTGTTTGAAGTTTTAAGCGCGTTAAAAATACACCGGGCAAGGTATCAAAAGTAAACACTGCTTCAACGTAGGCGGTGCTTGAAAGTGATGATTATAATCACTGATCTCTAAAGTAAGTTCAACAAGAAATCAAACTTAACGAATGTATGTAGTTGAAATATTTTTAATTTGCATCGACTGCCGCAACAGCAAGGAGAAAACAAATAGCATTTGTTATAGTTTTATATGAGAGTTTTGTTAATCGTTCGCCTTTTGAAGGTCTCTGAACGAGATGCTTATTTAGTTATTACTAACTCCAAAATTAGATGTTTCAATATTTCGGACCATTTATATGAAAACTTTTATAGTTTCACCAGAGCTTACTATAGGATTTTGTTCAGACTCCGATACGTGTAAAATAAATTATGTATTCAACATTTTGCACATTATATTTATATTCTCTTTAGATTAAAATTTGATCTGAATATTTTATTTGATTGTTTCAATAGTGTTTGAGATTAAAACATTGACTTTGCATGGAAATTCATTAATTTAAAATTGCTAATAATTTCTTTGCATTTTATTGGTTCAAAGAGAAGAGAACATAAATTGGACTGGCACTTCACTCACTACGTTTTTGTTGAGAGCTTTCAAAATATCCAAGAAAGTGAAAACCTGAGTTCCAGTCTAGAAACGGTCAATTTTTCACTGGGGATTCAAACCAAATATTGAATGTAAAATATTTATACAAAAACAAAACCTTCAAACAACAAGAAGAGATAATCATGGACGGCTTAAGGATTTACTGCTAGAGATGGAAACACAATTTAAACATATTAATTTTAATTTAGCTTTCGCTATTTTATTCTAATATTGTATACACTAGTTTATTTAAATTTTTCTTCTGATTTTATTACATTAAAATTCCACCAGAACAGTTGTAGCATTGTGGGCGCGCCTTAGTCTAAATCCACTTGTAAAAATAAGTTTCAATTTAAAGATATCACATTCAATTAATACAAAATAGAACCTTAGGTGTTATTGCATAGCAACTCTCAGAAAAAAGTTCATGATGCAGTTTTTGCTTATACCATCGTATCGTTCTAATTCATTTTTTTTATTTTCTAGTATATGGTAAGAACCCGGACTAAAACATTCGATCATGATTGTGATTTTGTATATAAATAACGTTAGACAGCAATACATATTGAGTGATTTGATTTGCATATTTTTACTACGTGGATTGACCTAGCACTGTCTCATTCGTTCAAAATGGCTGTCCTATTTTCTTTTGTCTTTTGCTTCATATGTGTTATAATCTATAACACTATTATGTGCATAGGATATTCGTTTTCCTTTTGTAGTGGATAGTGAATTTGCTAAAGGTTCAACTAATAAGCATGATTTCCTATCGAAAGAGCATAAACAATGCCTATACGGATAAAAACATCTTGCAGAATCATTTCCAAATTGTTTTGTCACTGACCGTTCTAAGAGGGTAACCCCACTTCTCTTGTTCGTGAATTGTTTGAGGTGCCCTGTTTGAAACTGGTCTTCCTCTCGAGAGATCGCGACATAAATAAGCATATAATAAGTTTTTAAGCTGGTTCTATAAAGTTTACGTTATCACAATCGAAACAGAAACACAAATTCGCGTTTAATTTCATCGAGATTATTATTTACATACAGGTTGTACAATAATTGTCGTAGTAATTGTAATATCATTAATTACACTAAATTATTGAGAACAAGGTACTGTGAACGTTTAGGGTTGCACACGATACGCACGATACACCATAGATGAATTCACGATACACGATAGACGAACGCACGATGCACGATAGACGGACGCATGATAGACGATATACGGACGCACGATAGACCGATTCACGATACTCGATAGATGAACGCACGATGCACGATAGACGGAAGCACGATAGACGCGAATTTTGCAAAGGTTGTTTTACGTGTGCAGTACTGTTTATGACAAATATGATATTGTTTAGGTCATAAATGTGATCTTAATGAAAGAAATCTTATTTGCATGATCCTTTGTTTTAGGTGTTAGCATAGTAAGTGCAAACGTTGGATAATTAATATAAGAATATTAGAATATTAGAATTCCCTTGTTAATTTCAAGATGCGTGTACACTATATAAGGAAGTATCATAACCTATCAAATCTTTAGAACTGTTAATATTTTACCAATACTACCAGATGTTCTATGCTTTGTAGATTTAATACGTTATAAAGTCGACAAACGCATCTTGGTCGAACACAATTATCGCATTCACTGCTGATCTACACTTAATCATCTAAAGCATTCCTAGAAAGTTGTATTGGAAACCATACGGTGTGCTGCGATGACGCTCTTTCCTGGCGACATTCGCGAAGAAAACTTTTGGATAATTACATTTTTGATTCAAAATTAACACGTTAAAGCGCTCAATATTTTTCTTGCAGAAAACTCACTGACATGGATATTTTGAGTATTACAGGTTTTGTGGGAACTTGTGAAGGGAGATTTATAAGAAATAGAACATGTTGACGGTTTCATTGAGTGATAAATGTCGACATCTTAAAAAGCCTTTAAAGCAGTATATATTTCGTTTTGCGAATTAAATGAATAAATATTGCACCGAAAGGTGGAAAAGTTGGAAAACCACATTATTATTTTTTTAACTAACTGAGATAATGACAATTGTCCATATAACAACATACGTGTAGATAATCTAACTGTAAATTGCTCATAGTCAAATATTGGGCGATTAATATATTTGTATAAATTAAACAAAGAAGAAAGTAAACTAACATATCCTAATAGCATGAAATTAGATTAAGCAGAGCATTATAAAACGTTTGCAACAGTCATTTGAAGAAAAAGAAAGATGGAAAATGTAACGGATGAACAAGATGACTTGGAATATTATGGAGAAGAAATATCTAAATCGTTTTTCTTCTTTGCTAAGTACACAACGATATATCTCCAACCAGTCATTGTTTGTGTCGGTCTGCTAGGAAACTTTATGTCATTTTGTGTTTTTCTTTCAAAGTCCATGAGAAAGATTTCTTCAAACCTATATTTAGCAGGTAAGAGTTTTTCTAATGATTTTTTTCTTATTTCGAATGTAAAATATAATTATGATTAGTACCTTCAGCATCAGCCATAGACTGACAAAATGAACCTTATCGCATTCTTTAAATTGCCGAATGCTAGTCCGCACTTTCCTAACTTTCGTCAAACGCTTCTTAGTTTTAATCTGAATGATACATGTACCTCTTCTAAGTATTAATATTTATATTTATCTTAATGAGAAGTTAGCAAGTTTCGTGCTCATTTAAGTGGATGTGAAACGATGCATATTTTAGGCCTCAGGGCCGTTTTATCAGAGACTGCCTCAAATTACAAATTTGAAAACAAATTAAACATTGTTATATTTACGACCTAATCAACAAACATTTTTGACTTTCGACAAAAATTGCATGTACCAAGTAGGCGACTAATTTAAATGCTGCTGAAAACCAAATACTATTGAATGTAAATATCTTACACCTTAATATTTGTCGGGAAATAACTGAAAATAATTGAATAGTACAAGCTTAATTGTTAGGATATTTGAGAAACTGATATCAGTTTACCTAAAATTCTATAATATAACGCTTTCTCAAATCATTGAATTAAATGATTTATTTTAATATTTCATAACTTCATTTTTATGTTTACTTGCGTTCGGTTAGAAACCTGACTGAGCTTTTGAAATGATTTTCAAACAGAATAATAGCACAGGCCGTCATGAGAAAATATACTTCAGAAATTCTAAACGCAACATAAATATATCTGTGTTAAAAGAGTTTGCGTTTCTAATTTCTTTAAGTTTATTTTATATATTACAATATCATTTTTTTTGTTTTCAATATATTAAATGTTTGGTTTCTCAAAATTCCACATCACGTCTATACGATAGTTATCAAGTTTCGTTAGTTACAAATTGAATGTAACATTAAAATCACCCCTAAATCATTTCGTTATTGAAACGAATGTCAGGCTTTCATATAACTGTAAAATGAATCTTTCACGTCATAATTGCTTCCGATTCAAACAGAAGTTTTGTGCCATAAAAGTTTTGGTTTAGAAACATTTAAGTACATGTACATGTTTAAGGTCCTTTATCCTACGTTTTCATGACAATGCCACGCCTTAGAACAGTAAGCAGCGAAACATGCAAATATCATATTACTTCGTCCGCGTTTTTTTTTGTTTAAGACACACTATTATTTTTTAAATGGTTTGGTTTAACAAAACTCAATGGCCACGCCCTCAAATAGTTTTCAATATAAGTAACTGTCCTTAACTTTAAGGTAGTGTTATACAGTCAAATACTTATTTGTTATTTTTTCAATCAAAAACATATACTCAATGGTTTTATGTAGCAACCTGCAAGAATCTGACAGGTCCTACTTATTTTCTAGCAAAATAACGCACCGGTCTACTATTAATTTGTAGTTCTATCGCATTCATCGTTTCACATAAACTTGCAATCGAATAACTCAACCGCTCCTACCAAACCAAGATTTCATTAACCAAGCAGCAGTTATCTGACACAGGTTCATCAGACCCTTGTCTTGATAATTAAAACATAGCCTCAGAGAATTTATTTCATTGAAAGAGAAAGAAGGAATGTAATGAGTGCCGCTTTCCTGAAGACTTTACAAAAACAATTAACACCGGTTTAACCATCATGATATTTCGAAAGTGCGTACGATATTATCAGACTTCCCGAAATTTGAAATAAGTGTCAGAAAATTGGTCAGACAAGAAAATCTGTCTAACTGAAACGAATTCTGTCGGACCGAAAGATAATAAAAAGGAATGGACCGGTCCTACGTGAGTTCTTATGTTATCAGACCAAGTGTCAGACACAAACTCTAACTCCTTATTTCAAAATGTATATTATTTAAGGAGTTAAAACTTTTGTCTGACACTATGTTGGATAACATAAGAAATCACGTAGGACCAGAAATATTACCAGAAAGGTCTGTCGGCCTCGCTAATTCGGGACGTCAGTATTACCTGCTATAAACTAATCATATAGTATTTAGGCCACCGAACAAAAGGTTTGTTCACCATACTCTTAACCTGAAATGTTTGTTGTTTATATAACGAAAATAAAAGTGCGTTAATAGATCTTGAATTACTTTTTCCGAAAAATTGGTAGTTAAGAATAAAGACATAACATATTTTTATAATGTTCTTAAGTGTTGAAATGCGTGAAAGGCATAATTTTGAAAGACCCTATTAATATCATGTCATTATTCTAAAAAGAACTAAATGTCCAAAGACAATATCAAAAAATAATTTCGGCTTACATCCGACGTTTCTGTAGATTTGGTAGAAAAGTGAATACTGCTGAAGTCTCCATACACTATACCTCTAAAATAACAGTCCTTCAATAGCTATTTTTCATCATAATGGTAGAATCAGAATTCCATCGTCTTATGTTGTACGTTTAACTGAAAACTTCTGAGTGTAATAATTACTATAACGGCACTATGTTGTTTATTATATATTAAAATGCATTTGATTGTTTTTGATTTTGCTTTCAAGCACTATTAAGTAAATGTTAAAGAAATGCAATATTCTTTCCAACTCATGTCCTGTGATTTTATACAAAACATGAACATGCACGTTTCAGACTCTTATTTTTCCACGATATATGATATTGGAATAACATTATCATACATTTATTATTATATTCATATTTTTATGGTATAAATGCAACATTCATTATGTTATCATATTATCTTGTGATATAATTTGAATGTAATTCTGTAACATCTTATTGAATAAATGGGGTTACTCTTTTGGGGCCTGAAACGTAAAAAAAAAGTAAATGTTAAAGGATCGCTATCAATCTAGTATAAATTGGTGCAATAACAATGACCTGCAAAGAATGTTTAATTTCGTTTAATTAATTCAGGCTAGTAGTCACAATGACTGAGTAAGCATTAGTTGTATGCAGACTCGTTTATCAAATAAACCTATTTAACTATTTATAGTAACATATAATTAGATTGGTTCCTGAAGGGCGGTATACAATAATCGATCCGCAAGCGTCAGGGCAAATATTAAATAATACATCGGCATTATACACTATTTTTTGAAAGATTAGATTATAATTATACCTTATTATCGTTGTAGAAAGAAATGGCGGAGTCAATTTTGAAACCATTACCGTTTATTAACAAAATGTCAAGGTTTAAAAGCGTCAAATTCTTAGACAGTCGAAAATAAAGTGAAGCCATTGCAACTATTTAACAAAACGAAAAATCGCACATTTAATCATATATTAAGTATTAAATATTGCAATTATTGGAACCCCTTCACTGACGATTGTTTACCCGATTACAATTCTAGTTTTCGTAAATTTAAAATGGAAGCAAAAATAACTTGCCAGAATAAAAAGAAATTAAATAAGGCAACTGTATTTCGGTAGGTTTACTGTGACACGAAACCAAAACTATCGAACTAAATTTCCCGTTTAAATTAGTCGTCTTAATTGTTTTCCTAAAAAGTGATTGTTCCAGGACAACTTCTATTTATCAACGGCTTGACGTGTTTTCGGAGCAACGTTCAGTATATATTTGTAAACCAGATGCCTAAATGCTGTACATCAAGGTAAAATCTCCGTTATAATAAAACAGGATATATCCAATGTGTATTGATCTTTCCTTGATATTGGTTGATTACAATGGTCGACAGTTCAAAGTGACGTAGATCTAAGCTATTTTTGGAAAAGAAGCAACAGACAAACAAACGTACAAAAGTTCAACATAGACACACAATGCGGTATAATTAAAAATAGACTTTGGAGGCTGTGTCTGCTAGATTTAGCCATTCCTGATTTGCCTAGTTCACTTTTTTCTTAGTGCATTTCATCTTTAAAAAGGATCCTATGTTTGAAGTCTTACAAATGGATGAGGTGAATTTTTAATTATAATAGATGAAAAGGGAACTTTGAAGACCCTCGACCACGACAAATATGAAAATATTGCAGGCTCGGTTTTATTGAGCCTGTTCATGGGCGGTTATGGAAATGTTTAAAACTGCCTACGCCGCCTAGCCCCGGGTTGAGCGCAGCTCAATATTAACACCAATAAACAGTACAATTTTGATCCATCCCAAACGATGGTATGCATATGGCGGTGAACATGGGACCTTCAATGCGGTATTTTCTGATTGATACCATTCCATGTGCATATGGTTCCCAGATAAAAGAATGGGTTTGCCCTAAACGAGAAAACAATGGGCGGAACTAAACAGAATTGAACTTGAATTGAATAATGATTTTTTGCATTATAATCGCTGTTAATATAACAACAAAAATTCGTTAATCTGATTCTCAGGTTCGTGTGACTCCATTCATGTTTCGGATCAGACATTACATTTCCACAATTTTCTTTTTAAACAGTATTAGTTTCAATGAGTTTGTTGATATCTAGTTATTTTATATTTTTCATTGTTGTGCATATCATACTGTATTTTTTTACAATTTTGTTTTACAAAAGATGTACTTTCATCCCATAAGGCCTAAGTGCGAATAAACTGTCATTAAATAACCGTTTTATAACTGAAACATATTCGTATTTGCTGTATGATACAGTTGTTTGTTTTTTCTATCGTGATTTCAAACTTTACTAACTACTCGTATATGATTTTCTATGCTCTTTCAGAATGCTTTGTAAACCTAAAGAAGTTTAAAAAATGCATCCTTTCAAATGTTTTCGAATAATATTATTTTACCACATGTAGGTGGCAAAAATGCTGAGATGTACATCACTCGCACCAGTACCCAAAGTCCTATTTGGTCCCTTGAAGCTGAAATATATTTCATTAGAAAGACATTTTATTTGTGATCCTTTGCAAACAACAATCTTCAATTTAAATTTTAATTTTTTAATGGTTGACTTCGAAACAGTTTGATATATATAATAAGTGTTTAAGCTGGTTCTATAAAGTTTACGTTGTTATCACAATCGAAACAGAAACACAAATTCGCGTTTAATTACATCGAGATTATTATTTACATACAGGTTGTACAATAATTGTCGTAGTAATTGTAATATCATTAATTACGCTAAATTATTGAGAACAAGGTACTGTGAACGTTTAGGGTTGCACACGATACGCACGATACACCATAGATGAATTCACGATACACGATAGACGAACGCACGATGCACGATAGACGGACGCATGATAGACGATATACGGACGCACGATAGACCGATTCACGATACTCGATAGATGAACGCACGATGCACGATAGACGGAAGCACGATAGACGCGAATTTTGCAAAGGTTGTTATACGTGTGAAGTACTGTTTATGACAAATATGATATTGTTTAGGTCATAAATGTGATCTTAATGAAAAGAAATCTTATTTGCATGATCCTTTGTTTTAGGTGTTAGCATAGTAAGTGCAAACGTTGGATAATTAATATAAGAATATTAGAATATTAGAATTCCCTTGTTAATTTCAAGATATGTGTATACTATATAAGGAAGTATCATAACCTATCAAATCTTTAGAACTGTTAATGTTTTACCAATACTACCAGATGTTCTATGCTTTGTAGATTTAATACGTTATAAAGTCGACAAACGCATCTTGGTCGAACACAATTATCGCATTCACTGCTGATCTACACTTAATCATCTAAAGCATTCCTAGAAAGTTGTATTGGAAACCATACGGTGTGCTGCGATGACGCTCTTTCCTGGCGACATTCGCGAAGAAAACTTTTGGATAATTACATTTTTGATTCAAAATTAACACGTTAAAGCGCTCAATATTTTTCTTGCAGAAAACTCACTGACATGGATATTTTGAGTATTACAGGTTTTGTGGGAACTTGTGAAGGGAGATTTATAAGAAATAGAACATGTTGACGGTTTCATTGAGTGATAAATGTCGACATTTTAAAAAGCCTTTAAAGCAGTATATATTTCGTTTTGCGAATTAAATGAATAAATGTTGCACCGAAAGGTGGAAAAGTTGGAAAACCACATTATTATTTTTTTAACTAACTGAGATAATGACAATTGTCCATATAACAACATACGTGTAGATAATCTAACTGTAAATTGCTCATAGTCAAATATTGGGCGATTAATATATTTGTATAAATTAAACAAAGAAGAAAGTAAACTAACATATCCTAATAGCATGAAATTAGATTAAGCAGAGCATTATAAAAACGTTTGCAACAGTCATTTGAAGAAAAAGAAAGATGGAAAATGTAACGGATGAACAAGATGACTTGGAATATTATGGAGAAGAAATATCTAAATCGTTTTTCTTCTTTGCTAAGTACACAACGATATATCTCCAACCAGTCATTGTTTGTGTCGGTCTGCTAGGAAACTTTATGTCATTTTGTGTTTTTCTTTCAAAGTCCATGAGAAAGATTTCTTCAAACCTATATTTAGCAGGTAAGAGTTTTTCTAATGATTTTTTTCTTATTTCGAATGTAAAATATAATTATGATTAGTACCTTCAGCATCAGCCATAGACTGACAAAATGAACCTTATCGCATTCTTTAAATTGCCGAATGCTAGTCCGCACGTTCCTAACTTTCGTCAAACGCTTCTTAGTTTTAATCTGAATGATACATGTACCTCTTCTAAGTATTAATATTTATATTTATCTTAATGAGAAGTTAGCAAGTTTCGTGCTCATTTCAGTGGATGTGAAACGATGCATATTTTAGGCCTCAGGGCCGTTTTATCAGAGACTGCCTCAAATTACAAATTTGAAAACAAATTAAACGTTGTTATATTTACGACCTAATCAACAAACATTTTTGACTTTCGACAAAAATTGCATGTACCAAGTAGGCGACTAATTTAAATGCTGCTGAAAACCAAATACTATTGAATGTAAATATCTTACACCTTAATATTTGTCGGAAAATAACTGAAAATAATTGAATAGTACAAGCTTAATTGTTAGGATATTTGAGAAACTGATATCAGTTTACCTAAAATTCTATAATATAACGCTTTCTCAAATCATTGAATTAAATGATTTATTTTAATATTTCATAACTTCATTTTTATGTTTACTTGCGTTCGGTTAGAAACCTGACTGAGCTTTTGAAATGATTTTCAAACAGAATAATAGCACAGGCCGTCATGAGAAAATATACTTCAGAAATTCTAAACGCAACATAAATATATATCGTGTTAAAAGAGTTTGCGTTTCTAATTTCTTTAAGTTTATTTTATATATTACAATATCATTTTTTTGTTTTCAATATATTAAATGTTTGGTTTCTCAAAATTCCACATCACGTCTATACGATAGTTATCAAGTTTCGTTAGTTACAATGTAACATTAAAATCACCCCTAAATCATTTCGTTATTGAAACGAATGTCAGGCCTTTCATACAACTGTAAAATGAATCTGTCACGTCATAATTGCCTCCGATTCAAACAGAAGTTTTGTGCCATAAAAGTTTTGGTTTAGAAACATTTAAGTACATGTACATGTTTAAGGTCCTTTATCCTACGTTTTCATGACAATGCCACGCCTTAGAACAGTAAGCAGCGAAACATGCAAATATCGTATTACTTCGTCCGCGTTTTTTTTTGTTTAAGACACACTATTATTTTTTAAATGGTTTGGTTTAACAAAACTCAATGGCCACGCCCTCAAATAGTTTTCAATATAAGTAACTGTCCTTAACTTTAAGGTAGTGTTATACAGTCAAATACTTATTTGTTATTATTTCAATCAAAAACATATACTCAATGGTTTTATGTAGCAACCTGCAAGAATCTGACACGTCCTACTTATTTTCTAGCAAAATAACGCAACGGTCTACTATTAATTTGTAGTTCTATCGCATTCATCGTTTCACATAAACTTGCAACCGCTCCTACCAAACCAAGATTTCATTAACCAAGCAGCAGTTTGACACAGGTTCATCAGACCCTTGTCTTGATAATTAAAACAGAGAATTTATTTCATTGAAAGAGAAAGAAGGAATGTAATGAGTGCGGCTTTCCTGAAGACTTAACAAAAACAATTAACACCGGTTTAACCATCATGATATTTCGAAAGTGCGTACGATATTATCAGACTTCCCGAATTTAGAAAAAAAAGTGTCAGAAAATTGGTCAATTGACCGAAAGGAATTCTGTCGGACCGAAACATAATAAAAAGGACTGGACCGGTCCTACGTGAGTTCTTATGTTATCAGAACAAGTGTCAGACACAAATTTCAACTCCTTATTTCAAAATGTATAGTATTTAAGGATTTCAAATTTTTGTCTGACACTAGGTTGGATAACATAAGAAATCACGTAGGACCAGAAATGTTACCAGAAAGGTCCGTCGGCCTAGCTACTTCGAAACGTCCGTATTACCTGCTATAAACTAATCATATAGTATTTAGGTCACCGTACAAAAGGTTTGTTCACCATGCTCTCATGACTCTTAACCTGAAATGTTCGTTGTTTATATAGCGAAAATAAAAGTGCGTTAATAGATCATCTTGAATTACTTTTCCCGACAAATTGGTAGTAAAGTATAAAGACATAACATATTTTTGTAATGTTCTTAAGTGTTGAAATGCGTGAAAGGCATAATTTTGAAAGACCCTAGAACAGTGCTAGTAATATAATGTCATTATTCTAAAAAGAACAAATGTCCAAAGACAATATCAAAAAATAATTTCAGCTTACATCCGAAGTTTCTGTAGATTTTGCAGAAAAGTGAATACTGCTGAAGTCTCCATACACTATACCTCTAAAATAACAGTCCTTCACTAGCTATTTTTCATCATAATGGTACGATCAGAATTCCATTGTCGTATGTTGTACGTTTAACTGAAAACTTCTGAGTGTAATAATTACTATAACGGCATTATGTTGTATATTATATAAAATGCATTTGATTGTTTTTGATTTTGCTTCCAAGCACTATTAAGTAAATGTTAAATGATCGCTATCAAGCTAGTATAAATTGGTACATTAACAATGACCGGCAAAGAATGTTTAATTTCGTTTAATTAATTAAAGCAAGTAGTCACAATGACTGAGTAAGCATTAGTTGTATGCAGACTCATATATCAAATAAATCTATTTAACTATTTATAGTAACATATAATTAGATTGGTTCCTGAAGGGCGGTATACAATAATCGATCCACAAGCGTCAGGGCAAATATAAAATAATACATCGGCATTATACACTATTTTTTGAAAGATTATATTATATTTATACCTTATTATCGTTGTAGAAAGAAATGGCCGGAGTCATTTTGAAACCATTACCTTTTATTAACAAAATGTCAAGGTTTAAAAAAGTCAAATTCTTAGACAGTCGAAAATAAAGTGAAGCCATTACAACTAGTTAACATACGAACAATCATGCGTTTAATCATATATTAAGTATTAAATATTGCAATTATTGGAACCCCTTCACTGACGATTGTTTTCCCGATTACAAGTCTAGTTTTCGTAAAAATGGAAGTAAAAATAACTTGCCAGAATACAAAAAAAATAAAATAAGGCAACTGTACTTCGGTAGGTTTGCTGTGACACGAAACCAAAATTATCGAACTAAATTACTCGTTTAAATTGGTCGTCTTATTTGTTTTCCTAAAATTTAAAGTGATTGTTCCAGGACAACTCCGATTTATGAACAGCTTGACGTGTTTTCGGAGCAACGTTCAGTATATATTTGTAAACCAGATGCCTAAATGCAATACATCAAGGTAAAAACTCCGTTCTAATAAGAAAGGATATATCCGATGTGTACTGATCTTTCCTTGATATTGGTTGATTACAATGGTCGACAGTTCAAAGTGACGTAGATCTAAGCTATTTTTGGTAAAGAAGCAACAGACAAACAAACGTACAAAAGTTCAACATAGACACACAATGCGGTATTGAAAAATAGACTTTGAAGGCTGTGTCTGTGGATTTAGCCATTCCTGATATGCCTAGTTCATTTTTTTCTCAGTGCATTTCATCTTTAAATAGGATCCTATGTTTGAAGTCTTACAAATGGATGAGGTGAATTTGTAATTATAATAGATGAAAAGGGAACTTTGAAGACCCCCGACCACGACAAATATGAAAAAATGCAGGCTCGGTTTGATTGAGCCTGTTCATGGGCAGTAATGGAAATGTTTATTACTGCCCACGCCACCTTGACCCGGGTTGAGCGCAACTCAATATTAACACCAATAAACAGTACAATTTTGATCCATCCCAAACGATGGTATGCATATGCCGGTGAACATGGAACCTTCAATGCGGTATTTTCTGATTGATACCATCCCATGTACAGCGGCATATGGTTCCCAGATAAAAGAATGGGTTTGCCCTAAACGTGAAAACAATCGGCGGAACTTAACAGAATTGAACTTGAATTGAATAATGATTTTTGCATTATAATCGCTGTTAATATTACAACAAAAATTCGTTAATCTGATTCTCAGGTTCGTGTGACTCCTTTCATGTTTCGGATCAGACATTAAATTTCCACAATTTTCTTTTTAAACAGTATTAGTTTCAATGAGCTTGTTGATATCTAGTTATTTTATATTTTTCGTTGTTGTGCATATCATACTGTTTTTTTTACATAACTTTTTTTACAAAAGATGTACTTTCATCTCATACGGTCTTAGTGCGAATAAACTGCGATTAAATAACCGTTTTATAACTGAAACATATTCGTATTTGCTGTATGATACAGCTTTTTTTATCGTGATTTCAAACTTTACTAACTACTCGTATATGATTTTCTATGCTGTTTCAGAATGCTTTGTAAACCTAAAGAAGTAAATTAAATGCATCATTTCAAATGTTTTCGAATAATATTATATTACCACATGTAGGTGTCAAAAATGCTGAGATGTACATCACTCGCACCAGTACCCAAAGTCGTTTTTGGTCCCTTTAAGCTGAAATATATTTCATTAGAAAGACATTTTATTTGTGATCCTTTGCAAACAACAATCTTCAATTTAAATTTTAATTTTTTAATAGTTGACTTCGAAACAGTTTGATGAGATATCCTTCATTTTGCTAAAAATGCATTTCATGCAATTAAAGTTCAAGCAACCATAAAATTGCTCTTAATTGCTTTGCGTTTTGTTTTAATAGTACCCCACGTTACTAGGAAAACCATAAAACCTTATTAATCAGCAGCATTTTTATTTAATAAATCATTTTTTAGGTACCAATATTTATTATTACATGTATGTTCCTTTTAATTAAAAAGACTGAACTAGTTTTACACCTTCGGTGTGAGTAAATGGTATGAGATCTAAACATCAATCAATAAAGATTTAAACGACGTTTAAGGTAATTCATACCCCAGATAGTACAGTTGTCTTAATGATGAGCTGTGAAAATTAAATTATCATTTTTTCAAAATTTCCGGACAAATCGTTATTATATTGTTACAAACAGATGAATATTGATAATAACAGTAGACAATTGTTGAAAAAATGAATTTTGTTAGATAAGTAATAAAATGTGGTACCTGCTATGTTGTCTAATCCGGGTGTCAAAATAAAGCATTTTCCACTCAAATAAATCCAAAACAATTAATTACAATATCCAGTTCAATGTTCCATCTAGGGCCAACCAGTGTTACTTTTTCAAAATAACTTTTTAAACATTGACTATTATGAATTTCAAAACACTGCACAAATACCATCACACAAGATTTACATTGTTATACATGTAGAGATTAAACTGTCCTACAGGTAAACACAAGTGGGCATGATTTGCATGCTTTTTGCATGGGTGAGTGACCTCATGGGACAAAGGATGATGTGTTTGGATTTTGATTTATAAGAGCAATATTTTCAAGTTATTTTGAAAAAAGTAACACTGGTTGACCCTAGATTGAACATTAAACTGGATATTGTTATTAATTATTTTTGATATATTTGAGTGGAAAGTGCTTTATTTTGACACCCGGATTAGACAACATAGCAGGTACCACATTTTATTACTTTTCTAACAAAATTCTTTTTTTTTCAACAATTGTCTCCTGTTATTATCAATATTCATCTGTTTGTAACAATATAATAACAGTTTGTTTGGAAATTGTTGAAAAAATGATAATGTAATTTTCACAGCTCATCATTAGTGCAACTGTACTATCTGGGGGTATGAATAACCTTAATAATTGATTCAATGACAAAAACACTTCTTTCAAAAACCTCTTTTGAAATAGGGAAGAATCGGAACTAACAAACATTGTTACAATTGTAACATTGACAGTTGAAGACCAAGTTGAACATTTGGTAATTGTATCTTCATTCCTTAAACTGAAGTGATTTAAGTACAATATATGATGTTTTTTTTTCCTTATTTCTTTTCTTTCCATCTTTGATACGTTATTCAATGAGGTATTTATTCATAGTTGTGTTTTTATTAAAACGTTCATATAATATTATAATGATGTTTTTTACAAGTTAAATTATACAAACCAATTTTTTATACGTTTTTCAATAAACTCTGTAAATATTTAAGAACGAACATTTGTTATATATTTCACTCAAAAGAATATCTTATTTAACTGCTTAACGAAAACTTGAAGCGACTAATTTTTTTCACGTTTCAGAATTTGAGAAGGAAGGAATTCCCATAATGACTATTAGGTTGTTTCCGAAGTGGAAACGTGTTCACCTCCAATGATATCTTTCCTGCTTTTAAAATTTGTACTTAAGCGTATATCTGTGATCTAATTTACATGAAATCGATGTTCAAAAGTGTGGCACAATAAGCATTATTTACATGTCACCGTCCATTTTAAAGCGGTACACTTTCCTAAATAACATGTCACTGACCGTTCCAAGGCGGCATTCTATCTAATTTACGTGTCGTTCACCGGCCGTTTCAATGTGGCATTCTAAACTAACTTGTCATATACAGACGGTTCTTCATCATGCAATCTGTTGTTTTAAACGTTCTGCTTGTATTTGATTTTCTATTGGTCTAATTTGAAAAGGTCTGTCATTGTATATGGTTACTCTGGTTACTCTTTACCAAGTTAAATTCGTGTTCTATTTTTCCTCTCTACGTATTTCTTTTCGCTGCGTGCGGAGGCTGTGTTTTCTGGGTGTTGTAATTCCTGATATGCATATTCCACTTGGACCATTTAAACGTAATAACACGTATTCCATGACATAAATCATTTCTTCCTACTTACCTAAATGGCTTTAGGAACAAGTATACCACTTTTTGTAACCTAAAAAATGGATCCATGTGTTATCAATGACAACATGTAACACCTTGAGAAAGTTATATATTTCTAGCTGTGACCCAGCGGAATATAGAATATCGCCACAATTTCAAACTGCAACAGATTGCATATTGCATGGAGCATCAGCTATAAGAAACTGAAATTGTTTATTGACGAGTCATACCAAAATGATTAATCTTCTCGAGAAATCAGAACACAATTGCTTGAAAGGTTCTTAAGTGTTTTGTGCAATATGATCGCGCACAGCTTGCTCTCATCTCATTCAAAATGCATTCCGTCAAAATCCAGTTGGATCAAATTAATTTCAGAAGAATATATAAACAATTAGGGTATTCAGTTGAATGCATGTGCCGCCTTTAAGTCCTTTGTCAGAATAAACCTACAGTACTGTGAACGTTTAAAGTTACAAAATTTGCGTCTATCGTGCGTCCTTCTATCGTGTATCGTGCGTCCGTATAACGTGTATCGTGCGTCCGTCTAACGTGCATCGTGCGTCCGTATATCGTGTATCGTGCATCAAGCGTTTTTAATGTTATCCTGCAACGTGGATAATTTACTTGCTTATGCAAATTATGTGATTATAATTCAACCATTCATCTTATATTTTGATAGCGTTTTCAAACTTTTAGAAATCTCGTACTCAAATTTTATGAATCAGCAGTATCGTGTATCGTGCGTTTACCGTGTAAAGTGCGTCCGTGTATCGCGCATCGTGCGTCCGTCTATCGTGTATCGTGCGTCCGTATATCGTGTATCGGGCGTTTCGTTTGTAACCTAAAACGTTCACTGTACTGTAGTTATAAAAAGGTTCCCAACTCCACCAAACGTAACCTAGACCTCAATAATTCGGCATCTTAATGACCTATAAACTGACGACCGACAAAGCGATTACTTTGTATTGTTTTTGTTTTGTTTTTCAAAAATACGACTCAAAAATTAATTAATCAAAACACACGGTAACACCGTTCTTGTAGTTTGAAATTATAATTGTTTTTAGTGATCATATATAACTACTGTGACATCATAATACTTTGCGATGGTTTATTTTCGCGTATTTCGCGCTAGACAAAGTGGGCGAAATTCAACCCTATCGAAATCAAACAATTAAAAAGTGTTTCTTTTTAGATACATACAGTTGCGCGAATTCGTGCCCCGCGAATTCGCAATTTACGTCATTTGCGCGAAAATTCGTGCTAGCGAAATTAAATGTACAGTATATCTCGGCATCCCGATGATATATTTCTAGCTTTTTAAATTTTACCTATGGCGTTGTATGTGATATGCAGAATTTATATTCTCCGATTTCCCTGTCAAAATTCCATTCTGTTTAGTTCCGCCAAGTCATTTCTCGTTTAGGGCAAACACATTCTTTATCTGGGGACCATACGCCGCAGAACATGGAATGGTATTTATTTAAAAATACCGCATTGAAGGTTCCATGTCCACCGCCATTTGCACACCATCGTTTGGGATGGATCAAAATTATGCTGTTTATGTTGGTATAAATATTGAGTTGCGCTCAACCCGGGGCCTGGCGGTGAGGGCGGCAATATGCATTTTCATGACGGTTCATGAACATGGTCAATCACACCGAGCCTTCATATTTTCATATTTATGAGTCACTGTGCAACATCGGTTAATTGATTAATTTGATTGATATAAACATTAATGCTTAACAATTAGGCATTAGTTTAAAATTATACACATGTTATTTTTACAAGTATATACGTATATTGTATAAAAACTCAATCGTACGTGGACTGTGTTGAATATTTCATCCCATTTTGCTTTGTGTTACAGGTCTTCTACAGTTAAAAATTATGGAGTTTGATATTTGAAAAACACTAATTAAAAATATTTTGTGAGACAATCTAAAATATCTTAATATGTTATTTTTACAAGAATGTATTGTTTTAAAACTCATTCATACGTGATCTATGTAGCACATTTTACTTTGTTTTACAGGAGTTCAACAGATAGATATAAATTTTGATATTTGAATACACTAAATATTTTCGTTGTAATACATGACTAGGCCCCTTTAATGGAATACGGAGTATTTTTTGTAATTAATATCTGAAATCGGAAAACAACCTCGGTGCTTTATCAGACCACGCATATAATTGCCTCGGTGTTGATTTTTAGTTTGATGCAGTGCAAAATGTCGTTAATATCAACATTTAATACTTGTTTGTCTCTGGAGAGAGCGCAAGACAAATCTATTTAATCTCAGAATCAGTGTTCACTAATTTATAACCGAAAGAAAACAAATGCGGAAAAGATGAATGGAGGGGCACTTATTTAAAAAAAAACAACAATATCTGCTAGCGAATATTAAGTATTATTATACAGCTTGTAATCAAAAAACGTATTTAGCGTGGAATCAGATTTTACGGCCATTATTCAAAAAATTGGTGATCCCTTATGGTTATCATCAACATCAAAACCATTACTGGTACATGTAGCGTTTGCCATTAATAGGATAAAAACAAATGTTTGAAAACAGTATATAAACGAATTAACGATTTTTTAATATACATTAGAAATAAATGACGTTCTTATCATACATCGTGTGATAAAAAAACAGCTGCCAAAATTACCAAGAAATTAGATTGCACGGCCATTAAGAAACACAATGTTGATCGCCACTAGCAGTAGCATCCTAACCATTACTGGAAGCAAACACGCATAAAATCTTCTAAAAGGGAAGTCGGTAATTAATAGATTTTAATTAAGGACACGGTGTCTCAAAATTTAAAGACAAGGAGAAGTGTCCGAAAAATTGAAGTTTAAAGTGAAAATTTACATAGTCATTACTGGTAGCCGTTGCCATTAATAGAATAAAAATGTTTGAAAAACTATATATAAACAAAATATTTTTTTTCAATATCTTATAAATAAATGAACAAGTTCGTATCATACATCTTGTTATAAAACACCTGCTGCCAAAATTACCGAGAAATCAGATTGCGTGGCCATTATGTAACAAATGTTTGATTATCACCAACATCATAAACAGTAGATCTACTGATAGCATTTGCCATTGAAAGGGTTATATCAAATGTTTTAAAACTGTAAATAAACCATTGAAGAATTGTTTAATAATTTAGAAATAAAGAACACGGTCGTATTAGAAATCTTGTAATAAAAAACCTGCTGCCAAAAATTACCGAGAAATCAGATTGCACGAAAATTATACAACGAAATGTTGATCAGAACTGGCTATCAGTATCACCATAACCATAACAGGTGGTAAACCGCTTAAAATCTTCCACAAGGGGAGTCAGTAATTAATTGATTTTAATTAAGGAAACGGTGTGTGTCCGAAAAATTGAAGATTAAAGATAATAGGAAAATTTATCTTTTATAAAAAAAAACATCTGATGCCAAAATTACCGAGAAATCAGATTGCATGGCCATTATGTAACAAAATGCTGATCACTTTTGATTACGTTATATCATGCATCTTGTTAGAAAACTTGCAGTCGTTGTTTAATGGCCCTGCAATTCGATTTCTTGGTAATTATTACCAAGAAATCAGATTGCACGGCCATTAAACAACCGAATTTTTATAATGTATGGTTATCAGTTATATCTTTACCATGACTGGTAGTACAATTGCATGGAAGGGAAGTCATTAATTTGTTGGATTTTAGTAAAATTGTCCACGACTGAAATTAAGGACAAGTCTCCGAAATTTGAAATTAAAAAGTTAAAATTAACAGTCATTTCTGATAGCAATTTCAATTAATAGGATAAAATCATATGTTTGAAACAATTTATTTAAACCAGTGCATGGGGTTTTCAGTATTTTAGAAATAAACGAAGACTTTGATAGATGTACAAATCTTGTTCTGAAAAGGTGCAGTCTTATATTTACCGCGGAATCAGATTGCACTGCTATTTGATACATGTACAAATCTTGTTCTGAAAAGGTGCAGTCTTATATTTACCGCGGAATCAGATTGCACTGCTATTTGATACATGTACAAATCTTGTTCTGAAAAGGTGCAGTCTTATATTTACCGCGGAATCAGATTGCACTGCTATTTGATACATGTACAAATCTTGTGCTGAAAAGGTGCAGTCCTATATTTACCGCGGAATCAGATTGCACTGCTATTTGATACATGTACAAATCTTGTGCTGAAAAGGTGCAGTCCTATATTTACCGCGGAATCAGATTGCACTGCTATTTGATACATGTACAAATCTTGTGCTGAAAAGGTGCAGTCCTATATTTACCGCGGAATCAGATTGCACTGCTATTTGATACATGTACAAATCTTGTGCTGAAAAGGTGCAGTCCTCTATTTACCGCGGAATCAGAATGCACTGCCATTTTACAACTAAATGTTTATCTCGTATGATTATCATCAACATCATAACCATTACTGTAACTGGTGACAGTTGCAAAAAACAGGATACGGCTCTTGTTTGAATAAAACACCCAATGCATGACATGTTCAGTATTTTAGAAATAAATTAAGAATTCCATATTTATTTTCAGAAGGGCAATGTCTAAAGCTTTTTAAAAAGTGGTAAAACAAACACAGATGTAAACATTCGTGCACATTGCATTACTGGTTTGAATCGGACCCGATGTTTAAATAATCAAAACATATTGTGTGTTAAAATTGTTACCATCTCCAGGCATTTGAAAATCTATAAAATCGATAATTACAGTTAAAACTAAATATATAACCACTGGTCTTAAGTTCTAGCTAAATTAAATATTAAAATAGATGAAAAGGGAACTTAAAGAACCACCAAAAGCATCAAATATGAAAATATTGAAGGCTCAGTTTGATTGAGCCTATTCATAATAATGCAGTAATGGAAATGCATATTACTCCCCACAGCACCTAGCCCTGAGTTGAGCGTAACTCAAGAATTGTTTTATATCAATGAAGTGAGTAGAAGCGATTGGACAATATATACAGTTCGATATTGTCGATACCATTCATTTCCCACAACATTGGTCAATAAACATGATAAATGAGGATGGTTAAATGTATATGTGTAACCAAAAATAATCATTACAGACCTTTATACGTTGAACTGTACAAAAACAATACAAATTAAACTGATACAGTTAAGTGAATACTAATCAGCATTAAGTGATGATAACTTAAGAAAGCACGGACATAAACTGACATAAAATAAAAAATCTAGTTGTATATTCTGAGACATTGGACCAGTTACAATAGAATTTGGGTCTTTGGAAGTGAGGGCAGTGGGTGGTATAAACGTTTCAATTCTCTCAACTTCTCGGCTATGTTGTACAGGACTGGAATTCGTTACTCGAAGGTTCCATAGATACATTTCTAAATTTTAACTTCGTTTTCGGAATCTTGATGTCAGAGGAAATGTTCGGTTTGGTTTAATTTTATATTTTATATTCACCAATAAGAAAAAGCATTAACAAATCTTATCCGTTCCAGCTTGAGATCATATTAAACAGATTCCTGATTTTCTCAAGAATATGGGAAAAGTAATTTATAAAACATATTTAATAATTCATTAATTGGTGTAGTTAACATACGTTTCCCCATTAATCAACTAGCAATATCATTAGAAATTAGATATTCCAGCATTGGATCATAGTGACACGATTACTGAATTTCTCAAGACGATGAGAAAATGTTGTAAACAGAGTTAATAATTCATGGTGTTCCACTCATACTTTCTATGGATATTAATATTTTAGATTATAGTTATTGGAAAGTTTACCCAACGGACAATATCTACATCCATCTTCGTGAGTTTTGATGATAATAAAAGTGAAATATGGATATCAGAAATTGCCACACTCATAAAACACAGCCTCCCCACGCAGCGAAAAAGAAGAGAAAGAGAAAAAACATGTTTGTTATAAGTATGTCAATTCAAATAAGCCGCCACAAAAAATTAACGAAAAAGAGAAACTTTGGGGATACCGCCTTGTAACCTGTTGGCCCAGGGCAAGTGTAAGGTTGGTGCACACTAGAAACTGGTTTAAATCCCCAGTGGCAGGAAAGTTTGCTTACTTATCTGAAGTGTTTGGTTTATTAAGTTGTTGTTTACTAGGATAAATTTTATTAACTAGAGATGGAAAGATTGTTATTAAAACAATTAAGAATATTAAAGACGACTGCGTGTTTACGATTTCGCATATTATGATTATTTTTTTGCAAGAACACCGTTTACATATTTTTCGTCCTATTTAGGTTTTTTTTTCTATTCTAGTCAATTGCGTAATCAGTTGGTATGGGAAAGACACCTATTTTTATCTTAAACTTGTGAACTTATTTTTTAGGACTGAGTTTGCAGATTTCGATTGTGTCTTGTAAACGATGACACGGAAACTACCGCAATCGTCTTTATCAGAGACATTTATTTTATGCTTTTCAGTGAATTATAGAATTTTCCCGGTGAAATAAAAGTGGTATTTCAGTGTTTTCAAACAGTGGAATATCATTTTTATTTTCACTGCTCTTTCACGTTGGTACCTAAACGCACATAACATAACGAATGAGAACGTTGAGAAAACGGGCTCAAATTTGGATATTTGACGTCATGACGTCACGTCATAAGCAAGCGGTTTTGGTGCCATTTCTTGCAACTTTTCTGTCAAATTCACACAAATTGTGCACTAAAAGCACAAAATAAAAAGAAAATTTGTTTTTACCAGTGAAAGATAGAAATATATTTCACTCGTGAACTCCGAAATTATGTATTTTCACTCGTGGCTTCGCCACTCGTGAAAATACGAATTCCGGAGCTCACTCTGTGAAATATATTTCTATCTTACACTGATTAAAACAAATATCCTCTATGTCTTGAAATACACTTAACAACTTTTCTAAGTATACACATTCGTATCGGGGCATTACTGGCTTGATAATTGAGCTTTTGATGTGAAACTTGCAATAAACATCCAATAAATATTAACTGATTTATGAGTAAAACAAATATTCAAAATGACAGACAACTGACTGCTCACAATTATTTAGAATTCTGGCACCCACAGAATACAAATTCACAACATCAGTCAAGAATGCGTAAGACCACAATCATTTTATGGAGGTAATGCAGTTCTGAACGACACTGGGAAATCCTAGCCCATTTCGTACACGCCTTCCAAGATTAGACCACAACAAGATTTATATTTCTTGAGGATGTGAAAGGACAATCGAAAAAAGGACTTTTCGCAGATATTTCTCAGAATTTAATATGTTCCCTTGGTTTAGAACTGCTTCAGTCTTCAAAATGCACGTGAATTATGGAAGTCGATAACTAAACAGTGTAAAATAATGACTTTACTGTCATATGATAGGAATAACAGTTGCCATGTCGTTCTTACAAATATGAAAAATGTCGGGAGTAAAATAGTGTTTACTTAGAAAAGTTGATAAGTGTAAGTTTAAAAATCGGACAGTCAATCAAAAGCAGAATTATGGCTGTATGAAGTTGCTTATTTCATGTTATTTGAGACTGTCTAATAACCCTCGTGTCGGTAACGACAGCTTTAAGGAAGTACTTCGACATAAAGGAAAAATAAGGTTTATTTATTACAAAGACATTTAAAAGCTGAAAACAGAACTGATTTTTTTAAATCGGTCAACTGGTTGCTGAGTTCTTGTCAGTTTTGATCCGGATGAATGCAGGCCGCCATTTTGAGGTGGCCGGTGACATCATCAGTGTATGAGCACAACTCGATTTTCATAAATATTGTGTAGTATGGAAAAAATACAAACTCACATAATTACTTTTAATAACATTTTATCGAACTTCCAATAATTTTACATGAAAAAACTCAATTAATTGTTAAGACTTTTCTTATTTAGTACTAAAATTTGTGCTCAAGAATGGACGCCAAATGTCTTCATTCAAAATAGCATTAAATCAGCAACTCCATGCAGCCATAATTATGCGTTTTATTGTCCAATTTTGAAAAAAAAAATCATTTAATGACACATACAAATGCAGATGCTAATTTCAGGAATTGCTCCTTACTTATTATTAATATATCTAGAAATGCTTTTCTATTTACTATTATCAATTTAATGCAAATACAAACACACTTCTTATACTACAAAATAAACACAATGCACATCATAATCTCCTAATGGCTTACTTAAAATGTTTTAACTTATTCTTTCTTGCACACGTCGAGTTATTATAAGATCTAGATCTTTAGATATACGGACAAAGGGACGGACGAACGCGGCAAAAATTATTTAGCATACTACTTTAAATTAAAGCCCTATATCCACAAACAAAATTTCATGAACAAAAATAAAAACATTTTAAGATATTCTAGCTTAGGGCGGTATTTCTTTAATTCGGTTGCCATAGCAACGCAAATTATTTCAACAAGTGTAGAATTTGATTCAACTTATCAAAAGTTTGGATATATTGAACTAAACTGTTGTAACTTAAAAGATTGGACTTTAAACAAAGTGTAATTGCCCGGTTTTGAAATTGTACTTTTAACGGGATATAATTTACGTATAAGAAGAAGGGAATTTTAAAGCATTTAAAGTATTCAGCATTATGTAGGCGGTACCGCCTTTCGAATATAGGAAAGAGAAAAAACACACTTGAAAACAAAAACAAAAAAAACAAAGACAATAAAAAACACAAAAACAAGTGCACATTAAAAAGAGTATTTAAATTCAAAAAATGAACTTTGAAATTCATCTAACACAAATAATTTTGCAAGCAGGCTGGTTAACCTCGAGCCTATTTTATGCATAATAATTTCCCGCAATTTCACATAATAAGGACAGCGATAATAAGACACACTAGGGTCATGCCATTTACATAAACAAGGTTGAGCCAAACTATTCAATCAAGTTTTGTTTCATTATAATCAAGATTAGACTGATTAAAGGGTTTCTTGCAATCATAGGAACATGTTCTTAATTTAAAGCCGAAGCACTGCAGGTTTGATCGTAAAAGCCAATTTGAAATTAAACTTGTAGAAAAAATCTCGGTTTTATTACATCTCTACAATGTGGTCTTGTTTAAAAAGATTTAGGCAACTCAACGCTGGCTTTGATATAACAAATGTATGTGCCCGTCTGTCAAAAAACCGGGATAGAGATTTTAGCAATCATTGATAAAGTGGATTTTAAACCTTAATGTTCGACTTAAAAGAAAGGTAAAAAGATTCACTGGTAGATGAAACGAAAACTGGAACTTTTTTTAAATATATAATTTTCCATTATATTATATGCGGAACTTATTATGTTTTTTATAATTATATTTCAACTTGATCCTCTATGTTGAAGTCGTATTCACCCGACGAATCATTATTTCGGATGGTACGCTTTGTGACGTATTACTTTAAGAGGTGTGGCTACAGTACAGCCGCTCACATTCTATTGGTCTGGACACAATATTTTCACGTGTGACATTGACTAGCACGCGCGTTATGCATCGTGTTGCTGCGAAAATAGGTGCCCTCATTCACATTGTCTATATTTGGCTATCTGACGATCATTTGTAAATAAAAACCATAATATCACGAATTCCGCTCATTTTGTATTAATGTTATAAATTTATCTACAATGTATCTTTATAAATGCATAAGAACAGTGTCAATACTGTGTTATTTTCAACAACGATAAAGCAAAATAATGTGTGACTGTATAATTTTGAGTGTTATTTCTGAAATGCTTTATGTTTCTACTAAAAAAAACAAAACATTCTTATGTTTCAGGTTTATCGGGTAGTAGTTATGGTTTTAATCTCGTGTTACTGTTCCAATGGTTGGAGTTTGTCAAGGTGAAACTGATTCACATGCAGGGAATCTGCCAGACCATCGTCTATCTGGGATATGTCTTCAGGTAGACTGCTATTGATACCTTCCTACCACCCTAGAACCTAGTTTAAACCCCCAGTGGCAATTTCTTTTGCCACTGACCGTTCCAAGGCGGTATCCCCAAAGGTTCCCTTTTTCGTTAATTGTTTGTGGCGTCCTTTTGAAATGAAATACTTATAACAAGCATGCTCTCTCTCTCTCTCTCTCTCTCTCTCTCTCTCTCTCTCTCTCTCTCTCTCTCTCTCTTCCTCTCTTCTTTTTCGCTGCGTGGGGAGGCTGTGTTTTTTTGAGTGTGGTGATTCCTGATATCCGCCATAATTTCTTTTTTTCCATGCGGCAGTATTATGTATACTACTCAAAATATGATAAGATTCACTTTTGCAGTTTGTTATAATTATTGTTCTTAAGAATACCATTTTTTACATTTTATGGTTCTTAAATTTTTGTTATGTCGTCAATTTGTTAAAAATAACGATTCAGTCATTTGAGTTGAATTACTGAACTGGAACAGAAGTGTAGAGTTATCAATGTAAGCGGGAAAAATACAGACTACGGAATCCTTATCAAATTTTGAGGAGTATATAACATTTATTTAGTTTTATTGTGTTCATTTGTTTACCTTAATAATTGATAAAATTGTACTTTAAAAGCCGCCGAACACTACAAATATGAAACTTTTGCAGGCTGGGTTTGATTGTCTGTTCATGGGCAGTACTCAATGGAAAGGTATACTATTGCCCACACCGCCTACCTCCTTGTTTAAATCATATTTAGATGATTCGATTGGCTTCTCGTCAATGAATGATACCACGGTTTAGTTCTAATTCGTTAATATACCGGTATTTAGTTTATTTGACTATTATGATTGTGTATACATTTTTATAAAATAAAACATCAATATTTGTTTATTATCTTAATGTATGAAACCATACTGCATATTTAGTTTTATTTCGTTAAATAACCGCTATTTAGATTTATTGTTATGAATGTGTTTACAATTTTATAAATAATATTTAGATGACTATTCGGGTTTTTTTCTTAATAAGTCTTGAGCATTTTTTATGCGATCATTACTTCTTAGGAAAGCTTAATAGAAGCAACTTGTTTAGTACTGTGTTATTTTATTCGAAGCAAAATAAGCAATACGCGATGAGTTTTCAAATGTTTCACCACCAACTACAATCCCCATCCCATCCTCCGAGGCTCGCCAGTAGGTTTATGTTAAATGCGTTCGTTGCCAAGTTCTTAGCATGACCCCTTTAGTTTCCTTCGAAGAACTGTCGAGGTAATGCAATAAATGATATGATCGATCGAGCGGATATATATTCGCGTAAATATATTTTTCTATTAGGACATAATTTTACGCGGTGTAATTTCGCTGGAGTTTGTTGGCGCATTTACCTTAGCGCGATTTATGCTTAGCCTAAAATTAAACCCACGCGAAAATAAATGATACTGCACCATTACGGCATACAGAACATTTAGTTAAGCATATTATAGTGTTGGCCTCAAACTGACAAACAGGAAAAAAGATATCGGTTTAATGATATATATGTTTTTTTCTATGAAACCGAATACTGTGGTATCATTTAATTTCGCTGGCACGAAATTTCGCGCAATCGCCGAAAAAGACTGTTTCGCGCGGACGAAAATTCGCGCAAAACCAATTCTCAAAAAAAGATTAAAAATTAGCAAAAATCATAATTATTGTTTATATGTATATTTGACCGATCCGTTATTGTTATCTATTTGAACACGCGAGCTAATCATGTGTCAGTTGACCCCTGTCAACTACCACTTCCTTTGTTAGTCAATTATCGGATCGCTGTTTATTCGGCGCCGTTAATTGACACGGGACCCGTGTGATCCACCTATCTGGACCATTCATAACATAATTAAATTTTTGTTGTTGTTGTTTTATTTTTTAATTGCGTACCCGTTTTATGTTCACAAGTGGGCAGCCCACAAGTGTCAATAAATTGTAAAACAATTACTTAAAAAGGGCTTATTAATTAAAAAAGGTTTTACGTGTAAAAAAAAACTGAATGAGATGACAACGGTGATGTTTGGTAAAACGTGACTTATTCTGACCTAAATGCACGTACTAAATTGTCGTTACGGCTTTGAATTAACATTAAAAAATATTCCAAAAGAAATATTTTTATTTCCTTTATGAATATAATTATTCAATACCTCAAATTTATATAAGATAGCGATACGGGCAACTAAATACAAAGTGTAGGTAAATTCGGACATTACCACGTTTCGGATACGTATGTAGAACTATATGGATAAATTTTAGCTTAGGTTTTAAATTCGCGCACTGTCCCGAGCGCGAAATACGCGAAAATTAAGCCATCGCTAAATAAAATGATACCACAGTAATCTTTAAATGAGGATTTCTTTTTATCAAATATGCAAATCAAATTAGCTGAACGAAAACAGAAAGACCTTGTCAACAAGACTCTGATAAATATGACATTGTCGCTGAGATGGCCTAAGGCATGACAGAAAGTCTGATAAGAACAAGATAAATCCATAGAAATGTAATAAGGTAGTTAAGCTAAGTGAAACAGGTTTTTTCCAAGAAAACAACAAAATGTTAACACAAGAACAAATTTTAAGAGTTTATGAAAGTATAAATGGTTACGAACTTTTCACACTTAGCAATAGGATAGCAATAATAACTAGAACGTTTGCAATCAATAACAATTAAAGAGGTAATATAAAAAATAAACATAACCTGGTCAACATATCAGCATACAGAAGATGTTGTTATGAGTAAAACATGTAGTTAGGCATATCATAATGTTGGCCTCAAACTGACAAACAGAAAAAAGACACCAAGTCAAAATTGATCATAAATATTTTATATTGAAAATAATAAATCAATTGCCATTATAATTAGTTCATATTAGTTATAACATGTAGCTTGTTTATTAATTATGCAATTCACAAATGGCAGCATCCACTTGAACCGGCCTTCCCACACAGCAAAAATGTAGAAAAGAGAGCTTGGTTAAATGCAACGAACTAATTCGAATAAGACGCCACAAACAGTTTACGAAAATGATAATACAATGGGTAACCGCCATGGAACGGTCAGGTGAAAAACAATTTGCCAATGACGTTTCGCTCCCAGTTAGAGGCATTTGAAATTCACAGTTGCGCTATTTGTGCAGTGTGGCGGCTGTAAAAAGTATCCCCGTACATATATAGTCAGTACTGTTTCAGTAAAATAACACGTAACCGATGTCGTGCAGTGATGATTAGGTATATCAGGAATATCCGAACAACCGTTTTGGGGTTGTCCCGGTTAGCTCAATTGGTTACGTCGTCAGAATCGCAGGGCTAGGCACTGTCCCCGTGACGGCACGGGTTCGCTCCCAGTTAGAGGCAATATCATTTTAACCAGGTTCTTGGGTGCACAAACCGACAACTTGCTATATACACACACTGAATAGATTCTAATTGAATTTCGTGTTCATACCAAGCTTGTTCGTTCGATGTTACTTAAACACCGCTCCTTTTAAACCACGCTGCATGAATACTTTTTGTGTTATGATTGTATGTATATGAATGGAATATTTATTTAAACACAAGCTGATATATTTTTTATTATTATTTTTTCAGCTTCCTATCAGTGTGGTTGATCGTTTGCATCACAGTGGAAAACTACATAGTCACTTTTCACCTGTCAAAAGCCGTCATATACTGCACCGTATTACGTGCCAAAATTGTGATTCTATGTCTGGTTTTGTATTCTGTTTTGCTCTACAGTGGTCAATTCTGGACAAGCGGCGTTGTCAGTGTCTCGGAAAATTACACCATGTGTACGGAGAGGTCAGAATATTATCAACTTAATAGGATTTACTCATTTTGGGACACCATTACGACTCTTGTACTGCCAATTATCATCACAACTGTTTTGATTGTGGCAATTCTCTGTCAAAATCTCTGTGCCGACAGAAAAATCGATGGACGTGACAATTCAATATATAGGAGATTGTCCAGAAAACAGAAAAGCCTTGTTAGAATTACGAGAGTTCTTCTGGCAATTTCCCTAACATTTGTGATATTGAGTGGCCCATCATATACAAACAAGCTTCGGCACTTAATAATGACGGAATTGGATGGTCGTCGTACGTATACGTTGACAGATAGACTCCTTCAACAGACGTTTCAGCTGATATACTATCTCAGCTCATGCCTTAATATTGTATATTATCTGGTGTGGTCACATAATTTCCGAAAGGAAACTAAGCGAATGCTATGTCTAAATCCTAAAAAGAACAAACCGTATCTCGGCGTAGAACTGAAAAGCTGTGCGGAATCTCGAAACGGAAATAAACATTTAAAGTTTATAGAGAAATCAACGAACCATACGGAAAAAATTACAATGTTATGACGAATTGGATTGTATAGCTAATATTAACTAAAAGTTAATCATTTATACATATTAAACGAGACGGTCTTATGATACGACTTTATAAAAAAATTAAATACCGTTAAAAGGCAATGAATGACCTAAAGAGCATTGTCATATGCGAGCATTTTTAGGGGAATACATTTAAATACCAAGGCTGAGTGTGAATCGTTTTTTTTTCTTATAAAACAATTTTATTTACGTGATTGTCTTGTAATCATGAATGTACTTTATTTCTTCAAATTTCGTTTGATAACTTATTTGTTAACTTGAGTTAAGAGTTAAACTTAGGCAGGATATTTGGAATGCTCGCAAGGAAATGTAATTCAATAAATTCCAACAAAGACTGCCAAGTGTAAACAAGTCAAATGACTTCACTTTTAAATGAAGTTGAATATATAAAGAAGTATTAATGAATTTACATGATCGATTACTTCGCTTTACTATTTAATTGGGTATGGTTGTTATCAAATGACGAATTGCGTAAATTTAAATCACCCGGTACATCTGTGACGTCAAATCTAGGTTTACATTCGTCGTCTTGCGATTAACCCCGTATAATTAAAATAAAGGGGTTAAATACATGTACATGGATGAGACAAAATCCGGGTTAAATTTGATATTGGGGAATAAAAACAATAAAAAAACTACACTTTGTTTCATATAAATAAATATCGCATAATGTAGCGTGTTTTGGTATACTGAGCCGAAATAAAACTTGACAAAAATAACATGGAAAACTCCGATGACATTAATGATGCCAGGGAATGCAAATATCTGGAGGAATTTGATAACTTACATGATTATCTTGGGATTTGTTGGTTCAGTATATATCGGTTAAAAAAAAAGAAACATCATTACGTGGTTGTGGAAAAATTTACAGTTTTTTGTTCGTTCTTTAATTTGCAAAAACGGATATTTAAGTAATTGTATCTTATTTCATTGCATCAGTGGACTTTAAAGATTGTGTTTTTTTGTTCTGCATATGCCATATACATGTACTTCTTAATTAGACAGTCAAAAAATCTGTTTTAGACAATTATGTTATGAATTATTGACCTCATCATTATTAAGGAAAGAGATGATAGCTTGAATTGCTCTGTGAAAAAATAACAATATCTTCCCGCTTTATCAGGTGTCCAGATATTTGCAAATACCACAAATTAAATTAAGAATTAATTATAACATAACTGCTGACTATAAATTTTAAAAAAAGATAACTTTTCATTTTGGCTCGGTATATTTGTACTTTACTGGTATTTCATTTCGTTTGCGGATGTGTTGTATATAAAAAATTAATTCTAATTTGGTTATATGATGTATACTTATATGTTTAATGTTTGATTGTTTATGGGTAATAATAAGAAATTTGTTTTAAAACTGTTGTTGTACTATTTAATCTTAGACTATTTTTGTTTTATTTTTCCTACAGGCTATATAATTATTCAATTGACTTTTAATCAAGCTATTTTAATATGTCAAAATATTTAAAGTATAACAAAGTTTAACGTGAATGATCCCCTCCCATTCATAATGGACAATTTGTTTGATTTGAAATGTTTGTGTCTACTGGATGTGGCCATTCCTGATATAATGCATATTTCACTTTCTTTGAAAGTATTTCAAAGCACTATCAGTTTATTTATTTATTTATTTTTATTTATTCACTTATTTATTTATTTGTTTGTTTGTTTATGTTTGTTTGTTTATGTATGTTTGTTTGTTTATTTATTTATTTATTATTTATTATGATTATTTATTATTATGATTATTATTATTATGATAATAATAATAATAATAATAATAATAATAATTATTATTATTATTATTATTATTATTATTATTATTATTATTATTATTATTATTATTATTATTATTATTATTATTATTTTAATTATTATTATTACCAAAACTACAAGTTATTAAATTTTCTTAAAAAGTCTTCCCGTACATTTAGTCAGTACTGTTATCAGTATATTAACCCGTTACCGATGTCATGCAGTGATTGTTACGTATATCAGGGCTATCCGATCAACCTTTTTTGGGTTGTCCCGGTTATCTCAGTTGGTTGCGTCGCAGGAATTGCAGGGCTAGGCGCAGTTGCCGTGATATGCGGGTTCGCTCCCATCTAGATACACTACCATTTAAAAGGTTTCATCTTATAAAGATTTTGGCAAGATATTTAACTGAAAAGGCATTAATATTTAAAGAAATAGCTCAATATAGAAAACAGAGACACATTTTAAAGAAAGAGATTACTAACAATAAAAGATTATTTAAAAATAATCCAAAGGTCTCTGTTATCTGTTAAGGTCTCTTGTATTGTAAAATGAGACAATTCAGTCAACTATAAAAATATCATCGTTGATTAGGCGATATCTCCCAGTGGCAAATTTCAGCTGTCAAAGTAATTACTGCGATTATTGTTCTTGATGAATTAGGTGTTACATTTAACGACATACGGATTTGTTGTAAAAAAAACAAAAACGAATAATAGGCTTAGCAGGAATAGTCGCAATCAGAAAACACAATCTTTCCAACACCCAAGAAATGAAGAGAAATAATCACATAATATTACGATCAAAGGTAACTCTACTCAATAAACCAAATAACAGAAAAGAAAAAAAAGAAAAATGCATAATATCAGGAATTGCCACATCTAGAAGAAACAGCCTCGCCACACAGTAAAAACATTGAGAACAAAATACTGTAAGGAGCATGGGAGATAAAATGATCAATTTCAAAATAAACATCATTAACGATCTACGAGAAAAAGAACCTGAGGGGCTACCGCCTTAGAACGTTTAGTGGCAAATTAATTGTCCGCTAGTTTAAACCAGGTTTTAGGATGCACCAACAACATACTTGCCCCAAAAGGTTCTTATAAAAACGAACACGTTCAGATTTTCTTGGTTTGATGACTCCAAATCACCCATCAACTCGACAATGTTTCATGCATTATTAGTTTAAAAGGTCTCCTAGAATATTAAACTGAGACAATTCAGCCAACTGCAAATACAATGTTTATCATCGATGATTAGGCGATATCGCCCAGTGGCAAATGTCAGCCAACAAAGTAATTACTGCGATTAGTTTTCTCGCTTAATTATGTGATACATTTAACGACGGATTCGTTTTAAGAAAATAATTGTAATAGGCATAGCAGATTAGCCATATTCAAATAACCACAAGCTTTCTTTCAAGAAAGCCGAAATTTGAAGAGAACAACGAGACAAAAAATTTTCAATATTATTAATATAAAAACACAACTACCAAATAACAGGAAAGCAAGATCGACGGATTTTTTGCTTTGGAAAGTTAAGTTCATTAATAAGGTTATCGTAGAAATCTGATACAACTGTCCATAACAGCCGTTAAAGTATCCATTCTTTCGATTTTCAATGACATTAGCTTCTTATGTATTGTATGTGTGCTTAAGCATGCAACATTGTGGATTTAATGGGGGGTTGAAGTTATTTCATGAAGACAAATAATACTAGTTTGTTTCCTTGAGAACCTATTGGGGAAATATGATGTTGGTGCACACTGGAACTGGTTTAAACCCCCAGTGAAATGTTTTTTTGCCACAAACCGTTCCTAGGCTGTAACCCCAATGGTTCTCGTTAATTTTTTGTGGCGTTAAATATGAAATTGATAATCTTATAAACTCACGTTTTATTTCCTCTTAACTCTTTTGGCTGCGTGAAGAGGCTTTTTTCTGGTTGCGACAATTCTTCTTTGCATACTTCATTTTTTAAATAATTGATGAGCTGGTGTGAATTGTTGAACGTCGAGCTCACAGTCCAGTTGTGGAAATTTAGCGTCTATCAGGTTACGAATGTACACGTCGAACTGAATGTGTAAGTCAAAACATGTATTCTAATGTAGAACTTTGAGCAAGCTTTGAATGTCACACTTATTTGGAATGTCTGCTTCAAACTAAATTTGAATTGCAAACGTTTAAATAATTCTGCATATCGAAAGTCAAACTGAATGTTTAAAGCCGGTCACCGAACTAATTTAGACGACAAACGCCGAACTTATGTTGTAGAATGGTAAACTGCGAACGGAATTCCGAATTTCTATTTGAATATCGGAGTTTAAATTCCAATTTGACATCAAATTTGTTTTGGTTCGAATTTCGACATGAGTTTCAATGCTTTAAATTGAATCTGTAACGAATGACGAATACTGGACTCGTTTTCATATCAAACATAGAAATTCAGTTTAAATGTCGTATTCTAAACTGTTTTATTATGGAAGTTGCAAAAAGTCACTGTTACTTGAAGGTTGAACATCGAAATAAAGTTTTAAAGAAATGGACATGTCGCGGTACGAATCTAGTCACTATGTGGGGAGAAAGTGTTTAAGCGGATGGATAGCTCGGTCGGGAGACCACTCGCCCTGTAAGCGAGGGGTCCCGGGTTCGGGTCCCGGTCTGGCTGCACATTCTTTCTCACCCTGTGACATTTTGCGCCCAACGGGGGACCGTGATAGGATTGCATGATTAAGTCTAAGACGCCTGCAATTGTTAATAAAGGACCCTCTGGAATTCGAGGACGAATTTCCAAGTCGTTGGGGAAATATGTCGCGGTACGAATCTAGTCACTATGTGGGGAGAAAGTGTGTAAGCGGACGGATAGCTCGGACGGGAGAGCACTCGCCCTGTAAGCGAGGGGTCCCGGGTTCGGGTCCCGGTCTGGCTGCACATTCTTTCTCACCCTGTGATTGACAGGTGTGAATATTCTATAGCTGAGGGTATCATACTAATCATGTTTATCAAATTAACTAATAAACTAATTAACTAATCATAATTATCAACCTTATTATTTGGTTGCTTGTGTTTAATTTTCTTTTTTAATGTTACGTTTCAATAAACCCAGAAATCGGCTTTTCATATTGGCAACAATTCACTAACAACATCAAGACGTTTGATGAAAGAAATATAATCTATCTAATATAATTAACTGCATTCTATGTGTGCGAAGAACCCTAAGATGTTTATTGACTAAAACCAGTTTGTTAACATGTCTTTATATACGTAGGCAATTCATATAACGGAATATGGTGTCTTGATTGATTAAAAGCTGTTTCATTTTGCCAATTCAATTTTCTACGCAATATCGAAAGCTGATAGAGTATATGCAAAATGTATAAACTATAAGCCATACATTCTACGCAATAACAAATAGAATTTTATTGTACGCACAATGTTGAGATAACGATACAAATACCATTCCAGCGCCTAGCAAATCACGCAACAGACAGTACATACTACCCGCATCCCCCGAAATGATTGTAATTCAAGTATGCCTTAAAACTGCCACCACAATGATTGACATTAGGCATGGTTTAAAATAAGCATACTGTCATCAAAGAATGTAATTGAAACTGATAACCACACTGAAGTGAGATGCTTTTGTTCTCTCAAGCAGACATAGATTAACAGATTCCTGACAGCTAATTTGAGATGTAATCCATATGAGTTGTAAAGATGCACATACAAGTACTTTGTCTTCATAATAATGTTAGTATGTCTCACTTCTCGAAGATCATGTTTCGCGACGTAATAATGATTTAAAAATCCAAAATGTATTGTGTATTAGTGAAAATATTGAATTGCTGTCAACCTTGTCAACCAAGGCGGCGTGGGCAGCAATATGTATTCCCATTACTGACCATAACAGCCTCAATTAAACCGAGCAAATCACAAATCAAATAAGCCAAAATAGAATCGCATTACATATTATTCATAAACACATTTACAGACGAATATTTTTAATTTGTATTATTACACAGTGAATACATAGTATGTGGCTAAACTATTAACATTCGTGTGTCTGCACATAAACCTGTCTACCGTAACAAAGTCCGCAAAAAGGAACTAACTTTAAATTAAATAGCATTGCAATCTTAAATCTATATCGCAGATCCATGAAATTACCTAGCTTTGGCCACGATTATAATAAATCCGAATGACTGTATTATTATATGCCGAAACTAGAAATCGAACCTGTACAGCGACTGCGCTAGCCAGGAACCCGCCTACACCCGGTAGTGCATAGTTCGCTCCTGAAATAATTTCAACATTCAAGTTGTTACATTTTTTGAAAGAATGTACAATTTTCTATGATTTATCAAACTAAAGTGTCATTTTGTTATAATTTTGACAAAACAATGTTTTGTATATCCATTAAAACACGATAAGAACTTTCATTAACGTCTTTTTCAAAGCTCGTCTGACAAATTGTTGAATAAGCATTTAATTGCACGCTAAACCATTTGACACTCAATTATATCCTCTCTGATTAAGGATCTAGAGTTCAGGAACCGATTATGTAATCGGTTTCCCGAGATACAGCATCGCTTTTGTTGTTTTAACGCATGAATGGAATGGAATTTAGTCTTGTGTAATTTAACGGTAAATGATTTATTTTAATGGATATATTTTTATCAGAATCTTTCAGCTAAATTAAAAGTCAAGTTACTTTACACCTAAAAGAAAGGCCGTGTTGTCAGGATGAGACACTTTCTGACGTGCATGTTTCCGTTTTTTATTCAAATTCAGTTACTATACCAGCAAACGATTTTTTATTTATAAGGTTTTTTTATGTTCTATGAATGGACACTAGCCACATTCAAGAAACGCTCAAAGATATTCCCACGAAATCTAAACTTCAAAGATGACGTTTCAATGATTATAATGCCATGAGTTTCAAAATAACACCAAACCAATAAACAAAGTCGAGAAATCTATGCAGTACTACTAGAAATCTTGTTAAACTTCACGGACAAAGCATTTCGCAACCTGTAGTTCCATCCACGTTTAAATCCACTAACTTTAAACCTACTGCGTCTTTTTCCTGTACATTAAAAAATTCTTACTAAAGCGATTAATGATTTTAATTTCGCTTTATAGAAATCTAAAACTATCTTCAAACCTGACACGGAATAAGTTGTATCATTTTTATTTCTGTTTTTATGAAATTACTATTAAATTCCATACATGTGTTTGAAAAACAATACATTTAATCAAGACAGTGGTAAAACAAAAGTCACGTAATCGCCCGTAGCGGATAATGAACCTCGTTATAAAAAGAAACGCTAAAATGAAGATTATAAAGATGTTGCTCCGGATATGGCCTGTATCGGTATTCCCTTCTCACATAAGCTACAGTTACTGACGATTGTGTAACTTTGCTTTTAACCCTTGTCTTGATTAAATGTCTTTGATTTACGATCATGGCACGATGATATTTTAATGGAAATTTCATACATGAGTTAACGTATTGTATCATATTATCTTGTTTAAAGTTTGAAGAGCGTTCTCCTATACATTGAGGAGAAAATGTAAATATATATATAAATATATGATCGGTGTAGTTGATGATCGGTGTGGAATATTGGTTGATTTTTCATGTATGTTTGAGTAAGTGTGGTCGTACGCGTATGTATGAGTAAGTGCTGTTGTATCTATGTGTAAGTGTTGTTATATATATATATATATATATATATATATATATATATATATATATATATATATATATATATATATATATATATATATATGAGTAAATGTGGTTATTTGTATGAGTAAGAGCTGTTGTTTTACAAGTAAGTGTGCATGTGTGTATAAGTTTGGTAATATGTATGAGTGTTGTTGTATGTATATACATTTCAGTAGTACGTTTTGTTTATATATTTGATTATGATAATGATTTTATGTATGAGTAACTGTGGTTGTAGGCATGTGTATCAGCACATAAGTACAAGTTGCATCGATGAATAAACTCCGACTCATATTTAATATATTAATATACATTTACTTTTATAAAATGTTTCATACAACAGAAGTATTAAGTATGTTTCGATTTTTCCTGCGATTAAATTGTTCAAAGAGTTACCTTGTTATCTGTGAAAATGAAGACGAAGTTACAATGCTTCATTCTTTTGATAAAATACACTGATTATCACAAAAAATAATGTTTACGGGTGTCGCAACCGTTAGACACAATATCAAATTGATATTTCAGTGAAACAAACACTTTTTTTGTTTCGTTGTATGTTTTCTTGAGAAAATAGTATGAAAAGAAATCTAGTTATAGGAACAGAACCCCGTACATCGACAGCTTCGAGCTAAATCTAAAAAAAAACGCAGAAAACTCTATCCATTATGCTAGCCGAGACAATCTCCTCCCCTCAAACATAACAATAAAATAATAATGCATGTTGATTTTTGTAGATTTGTATCATAGAAAAAATAAAGCGACATTACTTCAATTTAAGAAACTCTTGTATGAAATATTACATGTACATGGAACTATAGGCACCAATTTGCAGCATTAGTTCGGGCTAATAACATTTTAATTTACTAAAATAAATTTGGTCCGAGCGACTTAAAGCGAAAGTAGGATTTCCCAAACGTCACATAAATCGAGATCGCGCATGAAGTGGTCTCTTCGTCAAAAACCGGTGCTAAATATACCTCCATTATAATATTAAAAGTTCGTTAATGATAATTTAATAATATTATTGAAAATCCCATCTATAAGAAAGAATTCGATCGGACCTTTTGTGTTCTGTTAGAGAGTTTATATATTGGAGTCTATATGGACAAATATGATTTTTTGCTAGTATATTCTTACTTAAAATAAGGACTGGAGCTTTAACTTTTCATTTGTTGCACGTCATAGGAAAAGGTGTCATCGGTAATAATTTTGACATTTTAGTTGTTATTTTTTGAAAAAAAAAACGTCTTTTAATTTATTTTTGTTATATTTACTAAAACGTGATTTTGTTACACATTTTAAAGTATAATGTTAGTTACATGTATACGCACAACAAATAATGTCGTCTGTTCAACTTTTTGACGTCATGGCTACTGTCCGAGGGTACCCATGAACTGCCCAATTAATAGTGGGATGTGTTTATGGCGTCGAATCAAAAAGGAAATTGGTGTGTGTAAAACCTAAAAATATTATGTTTTCCTGTCTACTTAACCTTGCTGAAAATTATACGCAGTTAAAAACGCCGATTTAGGTCAGGTAAAATATAACAATATATTGAAACAAAGGTCGTCATTCAATTAAGCCTAACATTGTCAATATGTCAATGTCATAATAAATGCGTTGGATAAAATATAAGACTAACGTTACATGTTTCAAAAGAAGATTATTATTTCTTATATGAGAAGAAATCCTCTGTGAGTCGCGGAATATTAACCGGAGAACTAGTAAATTTTACCGAGTTCATTCAATGTTTTCGTAATGCGCTAATTAGAAAATGTAGGAAATCAATTATCAAGGCTTTAAAACATTTACAAAAAATAAAGACTCAAACATAAGTAATCCTGGAACTCAAATACTTACCCAATTCAAAAATGAAAGCTGCGCAATGCAGGAACATCAGACTTGAAGGTGAATTTACATATAGTTTTTACGAATTACTTGCAGAAATTAATAGTTACTGTCTTATATTTTTATTTGTAGTCTAAGATAAATAAAATCACAATAAAATATTGCCGTGTAATACCTTGTTACCATAGTGATCTTAAACTGCACCTGTATTTTCGATTTACATCTGGTTATCGGCGATAAAATTTGTATAAGTTTTTTAAAATTAATGAGTTATAACGATAACCTTTTAAAAGTATTTTCCTGTATGCAAAAATTACGTTCATTGAAATCTTTAACATCATGACAAGTTCTAGTAAAGCGAACAAACTCGTATGTTAGATGTGAGCCCAAGGTTTCTTAACATATCGAAAGATAAATATAATTAATTCGGAATCCATTATAGTAAACTAATTGAATATAGTATCATGCCTATGTGATTAATTGAATATTTTGTATTACAATTCTATATCACCGTAATCAATATCGCATTGCGTGTCATTGTCGTCTTTTTCGTAAAAGATTTATGTCAAGTTTCAATAACGATAGTAGGATTTTTCTTTTGAATGATAAACGAACATTTCCAATATCTTCTTGAACTCTAAAACACTTACGGACATTTGCACTAATAGATACATTTTGTATAAAGACTTCAAAGGAAGTTCGTTTAAAAATATGGTATTATATTCTGTTTAATGAATGTACTATTTCTTTACGAGTATTTGACTTTTAAATGAGCATGTTAATATGATAACATGACAAACTATCGTTTATTTATCACTGGTTTTATGACACATGGGATACATGTAAATATTAGATTTAGATGAAAGCCACTGAACACGAATACGAAATTATTGCAGGATCCGTTTGACTGAGACTGTTCATGGGCAGTTATAGAAATGCATTATACTGCCCACGCCGCCTTAACCCGGGTTGAGCGCAAGTAAATATGTACACAAGCAAACAGTACAATTTAGATCCATCCCAAACGATGGTATGCATATGGTGATCACCATGGAACCGTCGATGCGGTATTTTCAGATTAAAACAATTCTAGCGGAGTATGGTCCCTAGATAAAAGAATACTAGGTAAATCAGAACATGAGGATTCTCAAAATGTGAACATGTTTTGTACATGGCCTTGTATTAAGAGCTTTTTGTGGTGAGGGAGTAGTTACTGTAAGGGATTAACAAATTAGATAAATCTGTAAACTAAAGTTTGCAAAAATTTGCAAAATGCGTATAAAATTAAATGTGTTCATACCCTTTTTCTTAGCTAGCAAACAGAGGATTGTAGATATCGATGTGATATAAAAATACTAAATATATTCTTGCATATCGGATAAGTATTTCCGCGTGATTTACCGGGGAAAGAAAATCTCATCTTTTCCCTAGATAACGTTCGCGTGCTACACGAGTGACGTCACGTCTTCAAGTATCTGACGAAATTTATTCAAGCTAGTGACGTCATTTAGAAAATATGATTTACGTTAACGTCAATATTTCAGCCTAAGGTAACAAAATTTAGTTTTTTATACATGTACACAAATGTTATGAACAGTAAAAGGTATGCAAGAAAAAGTATCTTGTATGGGACATTCGGTAAAGATAGAACAATCTGTCACATCGGGTGATTTGTTTGGGCTGGAACTCGGCAGAGCCGCGTTCCCGCAAAACAGTCCCCCTTCGGTGACAGATTTTTCCATCTTCATCTCACACTCATGCAAGATACTAAAATAGTTAAATAGTTATGGTTTGTGAGCGCGAACATCATCTCATTCATATTTATATTAAGAGAAAACTTTGAAAACCACCATAAAAGACAAATATGAATACATTAAAATTATCAGAAGGTGATATTTAATATCTAAACAAAAATGCTGCTGATTGATAATGTTTTATGAGTTTTCTACTAATGAGGGGTTCTTTTAAAATCAAGCAGCTGATTGCGATTTTCTGGTCGCTTGACCTTGAAATTCTTTTCAGCAAAATTTACGATAACATTCGCCAAATTGTTCCAAAGTCGATTGCCACAAGACTAAAGCCTACATTGTATAGATTATTGTTGGCAACTGATCACTAAAGAGAGTCAAGTCAATGTCTTTCAATTGAAAAATTAAAATCATAAGGTGACCAAAAAGAACTTTTGGGGGTTGTATTAAAGAAATCAAATTAACTTATTGCTATGCTGACTCTACTGTAGGTAAGATTCTGACAAAGTTAGCTGAGACAAACAAAGCCATGACCTTGTGTCAGATAGGAACCTGAAAGTCAATAAACAAATCACAAACGCCGATCAGATTGGCAGTTAAAACGAGATGATATCGCTTCTGTTGATACCATATATTGAAACTTGACATGTTTCTGGAAGATTTAGATACAAATATTGAAAAGGAGTGACATGATGGTCAAAGGTCACATGGATCGACATATAGTGGATGCGGCATTTAATTAACAGCTAAAGATTGGATTGTGTTTGGTTTTTATCAGAAAATTACAGCTTTATTCAGACTTCTTCCTATATATAGTGTAATACTGGTACGTATCCAAAGTATGTGTTTTCATATTATTAGTTAATGATAACGCCGTTTATATTTGGCAAGTTTTAGAGACAAAGTTATTTAGCATAAAAATAATTGGGTTAACTCCCTTTACAAAGACCAGTTCAAAATAATTCCTGTAAGAAAGACGGTTACAATATATAAGATATTTTCTGTGAATAAGTTTGTAATTATGCAGTTTTATTTATTATGCCCAAACTGATCTCAGCTTAATTATAATTATTAAATATAGTTAATCAGTTTAACAGTGCCTTTAAGCATAATTATTTAAGGTGTTACATTAGCAATAACCATATGATAATATTTTGGTACTTATTTCTGGCTAATCAAGTAACTGTTGAACTAATTGCATATACACAAATGATTCTTTGGTGATTTTATCTAAATATCTCACCGTAAATTCGTTATTATTTATTTTAGTTTGTCGATTGCATGACTGTAAAAAATATCCCAGATTGTTACTTCCTTCTTCTATTACGCCATTCACTTTTAGGTCGGGCATAGTGGAAGAACTTGGAATTATGCGACTGCGTAACATTTACAATACGTTTATCAATTTTAAAATAAAATTCAAATAGTAGCTCTCAACCGGATTATAGTGCTTGTTTCATATTAAGCTTTGGAAGTCAGTCAGTAGCAGTATTGTAACATGCGTATTCTGATGTCCCTTAAAGTTGGTTATAGTGGAATTTTAGTAAAAATTTCCATAAGATAGGCATTCATTTATATATTATACTAAATCCAAATGTATCCAAAAGAAACGATACCCCTTGCAGGGACATACAATAAAACCAAATGGCTACAGAACATTTGGATTGGTCGAATTAATTGGAGAAACCTTTCAACAATCGTGCATGCATACAAAGAAGTCAATTTCATCAATCCTGTACATGCATAAATAGAATTTAAAGATTGGTCAGGTCTAAACGAATAGTTTGGTATCGTTCCTTTTGGACACTAGTTTAATTTAGTGAAAAAGATGTTTTAATCAATTAAATACCTTTTGTCTTTTTCAGAAGGCAACTTTGAACATTTGAAAATAATCATACACGTTTTGGAAGCTTGGCAAATTTAAATGATAGTTTACCCTTTAATAATCATCCAAAACATATGCCAACATGAGACACATTTTACATTGCCGTCAAAAAAGCAAATACCCACAAAGGTCGCCTAGCCTCGTACTTATAGCAACTCATTATACGCAAGTAAACAGTATGGTGTATCCATCCAAAATGTTGGTATGCATAAGTCTTTTGAAATGGAACATTCAGTGCAGCTTGTGCAAGTTAAATCCATTCCGGATAAAAGAGCAGTTGTCATTCCGGATAGAACAGCGGTTTTCATTCCGGATAGAACAGCGGTTTTCATTCCGGATAGAACAGCGGTTTTCATTCCGGAAAGAAGAGCGGTTTTTATTCCGGTTAAAAAAGCGGTCTTGTCATAAAAGAGAAGAAAACGTGAAACAATTAAGGAATCGCGAACTCAAAAAGTACAGCCCTCCCACACAGCAAAAAAAAACAAAAGAGGAACGGAAAGCAAGGGTTATAATACGATACATTTCAATTACGGCATTAAATAAAAAGAGAACCCGGGGGATACAGTCTTGGAAAACACTAGGCGGAAAAGAATAGAGTATAATTTAGACAACAGATCCGACAATCAATAACCTGTGGATCGCAGAGAACGTCAAATGCAAACAATTCAAAGAGCAACAAGTAAATTTTGGGAGCTTGGACAATATCCAATTATAAGTAAACGCTAGAATATTAAAAACCGCACGCGTACAAGAAAACCAAATTATGCATTATGCCAGCCTCATAAGAGAAGCAGAATTATCCAATAAAATTCGGTCATATGCATTCTTATATGCACAATAAACCATTAATACGCAAAACTCTGGAAACTATAAATCACCGAAATGGTATTTGTCTTGGAATTGCGCCTCCATTACATAACAAAGAGCTTATATAGCTGATAATAAATAAGCATTTATACTCAAAAGAAAAAGTTTAGTCAGTATTTTCGTTTTCGCCCTAAATCTACAATATAATTGCAAATATCGTGAAACAATTGAAACTATGTGTTGTACTAACTCTTCTTATCACATACACGATGATTTGTTTAGAAAACCTTTCTCATTAGACCGTGACTGTGTAAATTCAAAATAATCGAGATGCACGTGCCGATGAAAACCGACATGGATATTTTCGCAAATTTCCTTTGACATTAAAAGTGTATTGTCCACAATGAAAAAAGCCGGAGTAAAATTTCTCGTAGCTAGCTGGTTGCCGTCCTGGACTCTTCATTATTTACAGAACTATCGCTTTGAAATTTCGAGAAGCTTGTTTACATGCTGCTGACGCAGTAGGTCGAAAATTCAATCTCAAAGATGCTGATGGAATTGAATGTGTTTGGCGACGCTGAGGAGAAAGGTTTGATCCTGCCTACGTCTTCGGATATGACCGTTAGGGTGTTGAGAGCGCTATGATATGGGGTGGCATTTCTTATAATGGCAAGACAAAACTCAAAACAATTGTGCATATATCATTATCCCTAACATTGTTCCTTACATAGTGTAAGGCAATGCTTACGTTCTACAGCAGGAGTATGCACGCTGCCACACGGCACGGTATACACGGAACGTTCTTGTTGTAAACAACATAAACATTCTCGAATGACAATTAAAATCATCTGATCTCTCCCCGATTCAACACATGTGCGACTATCTTGGAAGAAAGATGCGTGACAGGATTGACGTCAACAACGTAAATGACCTGAAACGGTTATTGCACAAGAAATTGGCCCAAACCCCTACATACATCATTCGAACACTCGTTAACAACATACAAAAGGTGTTTTCTGGCTTCTATTTAAGCTAGAGGTTGTCATACAAAATATTGAGTGTAGTGTAAATTTTGATTTTGACTCCTGTCTGAAATCTTAATCAAATTGAATGTCTTTTTATGACTGTGTTCGGTTAATATTGCTGAAATACAGTGGGTATTAAACGATTTTGTGGTGAATGATGCTTTTTGTCTTCAATTTTAATGTTTAACAATTTTATCGTATCAAGTATTCCTACTGACTAAAATTTTTCTTCTCAGCATATGTTTTCATATAAAAAGAAATGCTGAATGACCAAAATAGACATGTATTGTTATTTAAAACAGATAATAGTAAAGAAAACAGAATCATTTAGAGAAGCCTGATGTATGCTTTCATTCTAATAATTACTATATTAATGGATTTCTGAAAGCAATAAAACACTACAAATATGAAAATATTGCTGGCTCTGTTTAATTGAGCGTGTTCATGGACAGTAATGGAAATGCATATTCTTGCATACCAGATCAGGTCATCCGGTGTTTTCACCCGTGTAAGAAATTTCGATCCTTCACCCCCATGTAGAATTAGTCACGTGAGTGACGTCACGTCTTCAAGTATCTGACGTACATGTAATATATTCAAGTAAGTTAAGTCATTTATTTAAAAGTTTGCGTTAACGTCAATATTTCAGCATAATGAAAATAAATAAGTTTGTATACTTACACAGAAATGTTCTAAATAATAAAAGTTATGCAGGAAAAAGTATACTGCATGAGACATTCGGTAAAGATAGAAGAAGCTGTCAACTCGGGTGAACTGTTTTGGCGGGAACTCGACAGAGCCTCATTTCCGCAAAACAGTTAACCCTCGGTGACAGATTTTTTCATCTTCACCTCACACTCATGCATGATACTTATATTACTGTCCACGCCGCTTAGTCACTCCTTGAGCGCAACTCAATATTTACATTAGTAAACAGTAGAACAGTTGAATTTATGTATTTCCTTAAATGATGGCATGCATATGACGTTGAACATAGAACCTTCAATGCGAGAATTTAACAGAAACCACGAGCTGTAAAATAACATTAATTAGATAATTAATAATACAGATTTAGCAAAACATATAATCTTGTCCTGAACGTAAATTTATTGGATGCTGATAAACAGTTCTTCTTTATGTTGTCAGTTGTCACTAAATCCATATAGTACATGTATGTAGTAAAGATTGAACCACAGAACCAGTTGAAAATATTTATTGACACAGAAACTATTTATTGACACTGATATTTTCAAGGCAGGAACCCCACATTTTGATTCATGAATCAAGTGTGCTGTCGCATTATAAACATGAGCCTTAATACGTTTTCGTACAAAGCATGCACTTATATTTCATTTCTATATATTTTGCTTTTTTAATAATATTCAAAATCTTAATTGTTCAAACGCGTTATTAATGTGCGTAATATGAATTATACATCTCCAATAATACATCACAATCTGAAAGTTTACGATCAATGTGTTTATTGTGTCTACACGTAATTTTTCACTGTATTAGGATAGAGGAAATGCCGAGCAACACTTAACTTATATTTTAACTACACAGATAATATTTTTAATCGCTCTGCGCGAGTTCGGGGTATACTTATTTGTTTCAGCAGTTTTGGGTGGTGTCAATATATCATCTATTTACAGTCGAATCTAGTGACTGTTGATTTTATCCTCACCTCGGTTAAATATCTCTGGTTTATGAACAACGCATGGGTGGATTGTATTGACAATTATATAAAACAACAAAGAAATAAGTAAAAATGATGCATCGTTTTATGTTTCAGATTTCAAGAGTGTACTCCAATTCCATGCTAAGTTTGAATTTTATAATCAGTGTAGTTAGAACATTGGTTAAGTGTAGTTTGCTTCTTTATCACGATAATTTCGAGAAAAATGGTAAAAAAAAACCAAGCAGCTCAAAGTAAGAAACTAACACAATTATAGTCTTACAGCTTTTAATCTCCTTGTCGGAAATCTGAACAAGATTTAGCGATAGTGGTGATATTATCACAGCCTAATTGTCGATTTGTTGGAAAATGTATTGTATTAATTCTATGTTAGTCTCCCAGATGAGCGTCCAGTAGACGAAACTATTGAATAACTGTCAATAAAAGTAATGTTTATGGCAATTATTTAGTTAGAATATTGGAGGCACGCCACGGGAATAGGTACCTTCGGTCATTTTTTTGTGTCATTGTTGTTGTTACTATATTTAGAAAGAACTTTCAAATTTCTATTATTTTCTCTTAACAAAACAGTGATTTTATTACACATTTTGAAAATAAATTCAATTTGGTATTTTTACCGCGAATTGCATGATATTAATGTCGTCTGCTCAACTTTATGACGTCGTTTCAAGGATTGACGTCAACTGCTCGAAGGTACCTTTTCCCGTAGCGTGCCTCATTGAAGGATACGCATAATACTGTCTTATGTTATGGCGGCCTGAAAATTAATAATATATAAATATATTATTGAATGCAATGACTACTCAATAATTGTTTAGAAATTGGCTACCATAGCGCACAGGATTAACTTTTTTTTTATAAATGTTTACATATATTATGATTGAAAATGTATTGTTAAGATATAGGCTACGTGAACAGGAAATTGTTCACATTTCCTTGATGGTCAAACTAATTGTTAATTAACTCTTCATTTAAGAGTTTTAATTAGATTCTTCAAAAAAAGAAATATGGGCATAAATTGTTATTATGAACACATTAACCTTTTTAAACACTATGTTCGTAGTAAAGATAAACAGGGTTTTATCAAACAGATAATTACAAGGCTCATCGATTAGATTTTTGTTTTCACGATAATAATATGGTTTGCTGGTAAAGGAGGTTACATGATAATGTTCTGGGTTTGGGAAACATGTGTGCAATGGAATTTATTTTAATTTAAGCTAATGTTCTAACGAGTTGTAACATTTATTAAAAACATTGACTCGTAGTAAAGTAATAGTATATGTATCTCATTAGTAGATTATTAGATACCATATTTAAAGACCGTTGAACACTGTGCTTAATATTTTTGTAAATACTGAGTAAGGCTAAACCCGGGACTAGGCGGCGTGGATAGTGATTCATGTTTTCATCACTGCTCATGAACAGTCTACATCGAGCCTCCAATATTTTTCATATTTGTTTTTTTTCTTCTGTTGCTTTCAAAGTTTCCAAAGTATCTATTTCAAAGGATTTGTCAATCCTTTCTGAACAATAACACTCTTTCATGTCACCATTACAATATTAGAATAAAACCTTGTTCTTTCTGTTTGGCCAACTTTCAATCAAAGAACAATTTTCCATGACATTTAACACTATAAGACAAATGAACTCGACCGTTTACCATGCGTATAATAAATGACAAGGACCCTTGTAATAATCTGAACGATTTCATAGTAAATTCGTAAATAAAGCTCTGCGTCTTTGTCACATGAGCCATTAATGAATTACATGACGCAATATATAAACACAGGTCATGGAACGGAATTCCAGCTTATTATTTGATGAACCTTATTGCTATAAAATGAAGGAACTCTGAGATGGTAACAATTTTATTTGAGTTTAGTTACAAGTCCGTCGAATTGAATTTAGGCGTATAGTTTATACTCAGTCTAAAGACGGTAGTCAGACAACATGTAAAGTCAACGAGAATATTGAATTAGGATGTTTCAATAACAATGCATTTTCATTTAAAATATCGTTCCCTACAATACAATTTGGTTTATAGAGAGAGAGAGAGAGAGAGAGAGAGAGAGAGAGAGAGAGAGAGAGAGAGAGAGAGAGAGAGAGAGAGAGAGAGACGTGATATTTTAATAAATTTGGCCTTTATATTTCGTAGTTTGTTTTTTTTAGTACGTTGACGTTATTTGTCACTTTGTACGTGACAGGACTTAAATGACAACGCGTCAAAACAAAACAAATATCTTACATGTATTACAAATAGTTTTGTTTGTGAAGCAATAAATAGCCGCCGGTGATTTGAGCAAGATGACCATGGACGTATGATAAGAGATGCATGCATATGTCTACGAATTTGAACTACTTTTCATGATAAATCATACTATATACATGTATCGCCGGCGGCTATTAATTATTTATATTCACGAACTGTCATTGTATGGATTTAAAGCTATTGTCTCTACTTCGCAAGAACGTTTAGCGGCTTATGGCATCAAAGAAAGATAAATAACGACATTCTAGTAAATTAATACAATCGCAAGTCGGTGATATATCGATTGTTTGTTTTAACACAATAGCACTTATAAAATGTACCTGGGGAAAATTATTCGGGGAAGTGTAAGAATCAGTATTTGTAAGGCGAGTGAAAATATTAGAGAAGTAACTTTAACAGTTGCATACATTTTAACTAAGACCGGTTAGAAGTAGGAAAACGGAGAAAAATAAAATAAAAAAACTACAACAAAAAACAAAACAAAGTAAAAAAAATAACTACAAAATGTAGTAATTCTTATATATTTTTCCTCGATGGTTTCTCTGTTATTGGTTAATTTGTAATGATATTAATTTGTTGCGAATCGTGACTGACAATCAATGGAATTACTTCGCTCTATCCGATGGCATGAACATCAGTTTACGCTTCCTCTATCTTCAATTAGAGAAGTAGTTTAAGTATGTAAAATACACTGGTTCTTTAACTAAGCCTAGCAATATCAATTTCCTCCGAAAGTTAGACAGAGGAAATCAACAGTAATCTTGATACAAATTTCGATTTCAATTAGATTTCGGCTTGATTTCAAAACATCAAACGCGTGGCGGGGCAACTATATTTCCATTGAGAAGAACGACAGAACGCTGTTCAAAGTTAATCGCGTCTTCACTTTGCTGTTGTTTAGGTAAAACCTTTTCGTTTTGCTTCAGTGCTACATGTATCATTCAAATACATGTATTTAGAAAACGAAATTTTCACTTAAAAATCCGCAAGGAGGAACCAATGCAACACACATTTGATTGGCAACAAAGCCTTTTTTGGAAGCTGAACGCAGCGTCTTCTGATTGGAGTGGCAGTTTTAATAGTAGTCGCATGATGTAAAACGTTATCGGCGTCTTTTGAAGTGATGCAGTTCAATAGATGTTTGCGGGGTCGCTTGCTGGGTTAATATCATGGGACAGACGCCGCTGATCATGGATTCGTGTTAACTTGAAATTGCCGCAAATAATCGCATTATAATTATTATGAATAAATGTTAAATATCCGAAATACAATAAATACAACGTGTTTTAAAGTTTAATGTTTCACGTTTGTTGTACAAATTCATATTAAGCTAAAATATACATGCCCTTACATTTACGGTTGCCTTGTTTGTGTGTTTGCTGCCATGCTTTTGATTGAGATGACTAGGGCCAAAGATTATATAAATAAGATTTGAGATCAGTCTCCAATCACAAGGATCTGATTGGCTGAAATGGCGAACGGTCGACATTTCAGCCAATCAGATGCTTGAGATTTGAGACTGATCACCAGATTTAGTTCCAAGATCTTGGGCAGAACAGCTGACAAACTTGATCATGTTAAGTTATGGCAATTGTTTCCTCTTTTGTAACCTTGGAACGGTATTCATTTGTTAAGAAATTACGTTTATTATTTATAAGTAGTTTATATAGCATCATTTAAAATGGATTAAATTGCGTAGTTAATTTCCGAAAAAAAAATTGTTTATCACGGAGCTAGACGGCGTGGAAAGGAAATTTGCATTTCCATTATTGCACATTAATGGAGTCCTTAAAGGCAATTATGCATTTGTCCTTATCGAATATCTCCTCATCAGAGTAACGTATGTGCTGTGTTTAAGTTTATTATCCTGGGCTGTTAATGGTTATGGTACATGCATAACAACACTTAGTCTACTAGTTTAGAAAGTTATGAAAAAATGAATCATGTACTACTGGTTAATGCGAATGTATATTTAAGAAAATCTATAAAAACATCATTAAATACTTTTTTTCAGTTTGACTTAAATAGAACATACGAACATGATATCAAACTATTGAAAAATGTTGAAAAAAACAACATTGTTTTGAACGAACCAGTTACACGTGGAAGCTTAATATGTTTCTTTTTGTCTAGCGATCGTGTTGTTTATGAATTAACTCAAGATGCTCTGACCCCAGTATGGTAATTAGGTACAGACCATAAATTTCGCCTTTAATGGTTTAGGCATGTGTGTGGTTTGGCTGATTTAAACCTTATCACCAACACAACTTGTACTTGTTTGTTTATATGAGAACATGTTCAAGTCAGATTGGTGCACCATAGAACCCGGTTTACTTCCCAGTGGCAAATTGTTTTGCGATGAAACGTTTAAAGGCGTTAACCACTGGATCTCTTTTTTTCTTAAACTTAATCAATTGTTGTGTGTTTAATTTAACCGATTTATATAAATTTATCAGCCCGTGCTCTCTTTTTGACTTTGCGTTTTGGCTGTGTACGGACGGTGTGCTTTTAATACTTATATATGAAATAATTTTTGAACAATATACTTGTATTTAATGTTTATTTCAGCAGGTATCTATAAAGACTTAAATCTTTAAATAAAGCACAAAAACAACATTCAAGTTCGCGCAGAGTAATTTAATTACAGTAACTAGTGATGCAAAGAAACAAACTGGAAAAATAACATATTTAAAAAAATATTTTAATCTTTTTAGAAAGGGATATTATATCAATAGAATGTTTTCTCACTATATTAATCAGATACACTATGTCATGATTATTAAATGATAAATGCCAGAAAGACAAAACTGCGTGCTTAAGTTTTACGTTTCAAAGTAGCGAAGATCAGAGCTCATGGGTTTATAAAATAATCAAATTTAAGATACTGTACAGTTACCCATAGATGTACTTTCCGACAAAATGTATAGAATACTCATGGTTAAACGTAAAAGATTGATGTAGACATTTTTAAGAATAACACCTTTACGTTTGGGTTTGTATCATCTTGTTAAGTGTTATTAGACTATTGCCTCTTTTCAACTATTGCCGCCAGAAACTTTGACATACGAAGATTTTATATGATGAAAGAAATTAATAGTTTTACCCATATGAGACCATCTGTATTATGACATGTTCATATACTCTAAACATGACAAATGTTATTTTAATCTTTATCATTGTGGTCAAATAGACTTTCAACTTAATCAAAGGCAGAAACAGATGAAAGTATGAGATCAAAACATGTATTAACATAATTATTGAAGGCTCTGTTTGATAAACCCTGTTCATAGGCAGAAATTGAAAAATCATTAAATTGCCCAGGCGACTCATGCGCGAGATGAGGGCAACTAAACGAGTGCAAAGGTAAACCGTAAGGTTTGTGATATGGCTCAATCGACGGTATGCATTGGAGGCATCAAATTGACCTTCAGTGCCTTTCTTTCCAGATCATTACAATTCCACTTTTAGACAAATGCGATCATAATTTCAGTTTCACATTTGTTACCATTTTATGTGCGCACCGATCGTACAGAAGGATTTGAAAATAAAATAAAAAAGAGGTGTTTTAAATTGTATCGAGAGCAAATGTGAACGTGCATTATTCAAATGACAAGGGGGATTTATCGATGTCATCATGTTCTTGCTGATTTAACCCAGGTGCTCTGGTCTCGGTATGATCATTGAGTACCATCTCTCTTTGCTCGGCAATGCTATGAGCTTCTCTTGTTTTAAATGTTTGTGTGCTTTGGTCTGTAACGTTGTTGAGCTGATGGGTGGGTTGGGGTTATTTCACTAAGACAATTTGTACTTGTTTGTTGATATGAGAACGTGTTGGGGCAAGTGTGAGGTTGGTGTACCCTAGAACCTGGTTAAACTCCAGGGTCATTCTGATTTGCCACTGAACGTTCCAAGGCGGTAACCATCGGGTTCTCATTTCTGAATGTGGCAATTCCTGATATGAATTTTTCACCCTTTGTAAATCAACCTACGCTGGTCTCAAATCAACAAACAGAGCAAAATTTGATTTCCTAATGTTGTGCAACAGTCGTCGTAAAGATGTTGAAAGAAGGCATAATTTAAGAATCAATGGACACAAATAAGTAGATCCGATATTTCGAATATGTTTGTGTAATCTGTATTAAAGTGGTTTAATATTAAATATTAGCTTTGATTGAAGAGCCAAAACTAGAGAAAATGAATGTTGTTCAATGTATTTTCATCGAAAGAGTATATTGGAAAAAATCTCTCAAAACAGGCCCTAAATGTACTGATAAATCCACACATTCGGCGAAATAAATATTGCTTCATTTCAGTATTTAAAATATAGCTTCAGAACTATATGTACTGTATACTTTTTTAAAATTACTAAATCGACATGATCGATACAGAGAGAAAACATTATAGTGTCATAAATCAAAATATTCAATCCATAGAATTCCAATTCGTATCCGACATTTTTACAGAAATATAACGTGAAATATACATACAGTATTAGGAATGACTCCGACCCAAAACTCAGCCTCCTCACACAGCCTAACAACAGATAGGGACTGAAAGCATGCGTTTGTGAAATACGCAATTTCAAGACATAAGGTTTACACCAAAAAAGTAAACCCAATGTTCAAATTGTAGCCTTTATATTTCATTTGTCGACAATAAACGGCTCCATTGATTAGGAAGATTATTAAGGATTGAATCGATATTTGATGGTTTTCATTTGGGTATGGAAAACAGTTGGGTTGTTTAAAGTGTGTGAAGCCCGAATGGCTTCACGCATACTTTAAACAATCAAACTTTCATACCCAAATAAAAACCATCAAATATCGAGTTAATCCTTCTATTTACACACACAAATACTCTCTTTAATACAGAAATTATTTAAAAAATTTGTGATATTACGGCTTTTCTGAATGGCTGTTGGAACAGCAACATTGACGACAAAGTGAATGACGACATTTTCGTAGCAACACGTGGCAAAACGTGCATGCTCGGCGACGTCACACGTCAAAACATTGTGCAATGTCCAATAAATTGTGATCGGTTCTACTATAGCCACGCCTTTTAAATTATTACGTCACACTGTTTACCATTGGAAATAATGATTCCTTAAATGAATAAGACTTCATCGTAGAGGACGAAGTTAAAGTGTAAATAAATTATGCATACGCATTTATTCGTGTTGCCTTGAGTAATTGAAGGAAATAAAATGAAATCAAGAAATTCCAGAGCTACAGCAATAACATAATAAATCATATCATAAGAGTTAATTATATTAAACGATTCTTCTCGCTTAGACGTCTCTTAGATTTTAATATCTGTTTTTCATTGTGTGAAACGTTTTATTCAAAACGCCGACAAGACTTATAGAATTTTCGTTTACGTCTCCAATACAATAAAATTTAATTAGACTATCGAGGTAATACTACACTACTCGAAAATGCAAAGTTCTTTTGCTATAAATTTAATAAGTGATTGTCAATGTGTTATTCAAAATATTTTTTATAAGTTTATTTTATAGTAAACGAAGGCAAAGTCAAATTAAAATAATAATATACATTTCTATTTAATAGGTTTTTCCTCCTGCGTATGGCTTACAAGCAATTCGCAGTTTGATATATATGGGATCCGCAATCTATTCTACATTTTAACCATTTTACAATAGAAAAGAGTTGGTTGTTATGACATCCTATTTCTATTCTAATTATTTCGGTTAACTCTAGTACGACGTTTTTTTTATACTACAAGCCCCAAAGCCGCATAATAACAGAAACCTGTAAGACTGCAATTTCGTTAAAAGTCGTTCCGCATTGCGATTCAGTAATATTATTTGTATAAGTGACTTGCAGTTTATTGACCAACGCCCTTAGAACTTAATTTAATCATAAAACAACTCCATTAACTGACTCGTTTACTGTTTAGTTTTAAAATGTGTTTGGTATTTTTTTGCCAAGCTGAGAGCGTATTGAGAATGTCCAACAGAGAAAATTTCGTTTTGTTTTTTTTTTGCTTAATATCATATTCATAAAGAAAAATCTTTATTACAAACGCGGTTATGTGACGAAAACACTTCATGCATATGCATTATTTAACGTGTGTTAGAAAAACTTTAAATCTTTGTCTTTGGAAGGTGGGGGGGGGGGGGGGGAGTAATATCATAAATACATTGTAATATACATGTAACGATTGTTCAATAAAACAACACATAACACACACTTACAGTTCCGTGGTCACACGTTAGTGATGTTGGATGTTGACCTTGAGGTCAAGGGCACATTTGATGGAGTTATGCCCCTTTTTGTACTTGTATATTTATTCCGACATTAACACGCATGCACAAAATTGTTTAGGCCAAGGTCACATTTTATTGGGTTATGCATTTTTTAAACCTTCATTTTGACACGAAAACTTTACATTGGCTACAACTTAGCCATTTCTCAATATTTCTTCATAAAATTTTTATTGTCTCTAACAAATTCAATTCAATTCAATTATTTTATTAGAGTCTCATTCACATTACATATACACAACACAGTTTATACAATGAATTTATATAAATGTAGTAGTACATGCATGTTACCAATCATCATTGATTTATAAGAGACTATTTGATACTAAAAGATACAGTTACTGTAGCTTTACACCTAAAACACTGAAAACAAATGAACAAGCATAATTATATTTTTTGAGGATATATCAGTCTAGACACTGATAAAAAATACTTATTTCAGAACTTCACCAAAGGTGATCCGATTAATCACCTGATGAAATTTACATAAAGACATAGTAAATAATGGAATAAGATGTTAAAACTCTCCGAGAAGAGATCGGTTAAACATTAGCCACGCCATACGTAATGTGTCTCGGGGATAAATAACGTCATTCTCTGAAAAAAAGGTGAAATATACATATCAGGAATTGCCACATTAAGAAAAAAACATCCTCCCCACACAGTCAAGAAGGAGAGAGA